>JANHFX010005180.1:6717-43597 GCA_027560015.1 Chloroceryle amazona
ACTCCACAACCTCTCTGGGCAGCCTGGGCCAGGCTCTGTCACCCTCACAGGGAAGAAGTTTCTCCTCATGTTGAGGTAGAACCTCCTGTGTTCCCCTTGCTACCATCACCTCTCCTCCTGTCACAGGCACCACTGAAAAGAGCCCAGCCCCTTCTGCTGGACCCCCACCCCTCAGATCTCTGTAACCATTCATAAGACCCCCTTATGTAATTGCCCCACCTCAAGCCTTGCCCCCAACACATATGCAGAAGACTTTACAAGCACTGTAGAAAACTTAAAACATGTTTAAAAGAAGATGCACTAATTACCAGTTGTATTTTAGAAGAAGTGCCACAGGACATGTGCAAATGTGCCCTGGCCAATTTTTTCACATCTCTTACCTTGGAAATCGCTCTCTGAACGATTGGGAAGGAGGTTTCCTAGCACAATGCTTGCCCAGTTCATTTCAAACCACCTATTTGTACCCAAGACAGAGGTCACTTCTTGATCACCTCCGCCACTATTAACGCGCAGGGTGAATTCATTGTCGTAGCGCTCCATGGTCAGAAGGACCCACTGGCCATTGTTTATATGTAATGTCCTCATTCTCAGAGAGTGATTTTTGTCCCCCAAGCTGAAGTTAATGCTAAAGAAACCATCAACCACCTAGAGGAAGATGATAAAGACCTTCAATAACAGAAATGCACTTCTAAATGTCATTACACTGTCCTGCCCCAAGAAATGGACCCGAGTTTTAAAACTGAAAATGGCACTCATTTTTAACTGCTTCATTCCCATATAAAGATTACCACAAGAAATCTGCAAGTCCAAGAAATATCAACTCTTTTCTTTACAGGCCACTATTCTAATTTACGTGAACCTTTTTATCGTCTTCCCCTTGCTGATGTCTACCTCTAAGCCTTCCTAGCTCACCCTCCTATTACAATGGTAATAATTAGCATGTCTGTAGCTAATGTAATCCAGGCAGCTTTTTTCAAGAGCAACAAAAATGTAGAGGCAAGTTTTATAGCCAGAGACAGAGAGAAGCAAAAGGAAAGGGCAAACAGCACAAAACGATCTTCCCCACTCACATGTACCACATGCACTCACCTGCACATTTTGCAGGGGGTGAAACAACTGGAATCTATGTTATGAAAGGTTAATACTGAGGACAACACAAATGAGAGTAGTTACTCTCATGTGGAAAATCCTTGTTCTTTATTACACTGCAGAACTGGTGTCCTTCATGGGAAACTGCATCTTTTTGTCTTGCTAAGGTTTTCCATGACAAATTAAGAGCACTGAAAGAGAGGGGCTTTTGGGCCACTCACCTCCAGTCGGATGTACCCCTTCCCATCTGCAGAGGCCAAGCTGAGAAGGGTGCTGTGGGAGATACGGGTGCGCACCATCAGCTGGATCTGAGTGCTAGGAGTGCTAAGGATGCTCCTCGGCTCATAGTGGATCCAACTGTCCCTTCCAAAAGCCCATTCTGGAAGAACTAAGCACAACACACATAAAACCAAAGGGAAAATCTCAGATATTACTGCACCCTCAGAGCTATACTGTTTGAGAGTTAACCAGTGCTGAATGTCAGAGTTTTCATTATCCACCTTTGCACTCCTTTGTTCTCTGATACGTTTCTCATGCTGATTTTGTGCAGGACAACATGCTTGCTAGCACCAGCCTGCTACTACATCCCTCATCCTTCAATTCATTCCAGTGACAGACAGAAATGCAGATTTCCATTTTATAGATGGAAAACTGGGCTTGAGGACAACTTGAGGGTTATGCCCCCAGGTTTCAGAGAGAGGACATACCAAGCTGGAAACCTCATCACTCGTACAACCACTGCAGGATGACAAATAGTACCATGTTCTTTAAGCTACATTTTGTGTTCAGCATGATCACAGAGGAAGAAGGCATACTGCAGAATGCTTCATCTTCTGCCAGTGAGAAACAAAATGTTCTTGAAAAGGACCAAACAACCCATCCAACCACTTGCCTCCCCTGCAAAGTAAAGCAAATCTCAACAAGACCCTGGTATCTGATATTATCTTCATTCAAAAAGAGTTAGAAAGATCTTTACATCACTGAGGGTCTAAATCACTCCCAGAGTACATCACGGTCTTACTGTGCTACTCAGCTCACAGTCATGGCAAATGTAGAGCAGCGTGTTGCTGTTCCCACAGATGCTCACCATGAATTTCTGCCTAGAACCTGCAGTACCTTTTTCACAAGCTGGTCCGGCGTATCCTGGGGAACAGTCACAGCGAAAGAAGCCCCAACCACCAAGACACTTGCCGTGGGAGCCACAGGAGGCCACCCCACCCCTCTGGCACATTTCATCTGTAAGGAGACAGCCGGGAGCACTGTTCAAGGACTCTGCAGGGTGCTCTAGATCGTAGACCTGGAAAAGCACAAAGAAGCATCACGTTGGATGTCTACAGTTAACAGCAGTAAACCCAAGACTGGTCTTAGTAGCCCTACCTTACTATCAACAATGACATTGCGTATGCAGCCCACGAACCCCCTGAAGTGCCTTTGGGGATCGTGGTAAGGCAAAGTCTTCTTCACCCCACCCAGCTGCAGGGGCTGATGGCCACTGAAGAGTCTAGCCATGCTGAAGGGAAGGGAGAGGAAGAAAGAATTATTGGCATGAAAAATACAGCAACTTGGCTGATATATCTCCCCCCCTTTTTTCCTTATCTCTTTTTCTTTTGACTAATTTTGTTTCCAGTTCTTTTTATTGGTTTGGTTTGTTGTCTTTTTTTTTTTACCTTTGAGATCCCACAGTCTCTCCAGAGGCTTCACAGGCAGACAGATCTATTTGGGAGATCTTCTTCATGACACTGTCATTGTCTCTAACCGAGACATTTACACAGTGGTCAAGAATCAGCTTCACTTTCTAGAGAAAGGCATTGTTTAAAACAATTACACCCAGAAACACGCATACATTTTAATCATACATTTTCTTCCATGTAGCAGAAGGAAGAACAGTCACTAGCAATTATAGTGCAGAAAACTTTATTAAAATAATAAACCACTTCCACATACTAATCTGAAAGGTAATTGCACGTGGCATACAACTAAGGAGCCAAGTAAAACAAAGACCTGACTCTACGATGACTGTGCCATATCACTGACAAGGTAGAGGGAAGGTAGGATTTTCTTGGAGTTTTCCCCCAAATCAGAACCCAGAGAGATAATCTAACAGATTAGAAGGTCTGACAGGCTCCCCATCCCAGATCCTGACATGCCTTCCAGCTTGTCTTATGTGGGAGAGGAAGGGGGAGTCTAGAAGATGCCTTCACCAGTGTTATATCAGCAAGAGGTTCCCCTTACACAAAAGCATATCTATCTCCTTTGTGCTGCATGTCTGAAGTCTCTTGGTGGGGCAGGATGTCCCGATCAGAGAAATTAAGGATATTTCTTTCCATCGGTCTAGGAAGCATTTAGCCCCTGGATTATCCACCTCTGTAGTCTAAGAGACAGATAGGCAATGAAAATAGCAGGACTAGTTTTAAAACTGGATTGGACTTCTCCAGGCTTTGTTGTGCTTCACTGCTTCAAGACTAAGGGGACATCTGAGATGACAAACTTCAATCTCTGCTGCTGCAGAGATGGTGGAAGGCTGATTGAGAAAAGAGCTCTACAGAAAGGAGGAAGGATTTGGAAAGAACAGCTAGGCACGTGAATTAGTTCTTCCACAGGACTGTCCGTATCTGCACTTGCCTTCCCATCATGTATAATTTTAATATTGTGCCAGCGACGATCTGCAACATCGACTTTTCGTGACAGCTGCAGGAAAAGCTCTCCAGAGCTGTGGCTCACGGTCAGCGACGGGACACCACCAGAGAGCTCTGCAAAGGAAAGACTGACTGGATAATGCTATGTTCCCACTCAAACTCAGTTAAAATGACAGACTGCTGAAGTTAGATTGAGTTGGAGGAGTTCTTCAGATAGTGTAAAAAAATCCAGCTTCTAACACAGTGATGCAGGTCATACTGGCAAATTGTTCTGCAAAAGTAACTTTCTGAACCTTCCTTTTTAAAAAACCCCCTTTGTCAACTGTAAGGAGAATCTCACCTTCACACAAACACAAAGAACAAATACTCTTTAAGGTGCTAACCCAAAGCAAGGAAATCCTCCCGTTCTCCAGGCTGCCCTCGCGCCACTGGTCCGTGGTACAACAGAAGGCCATCAGTAACTTCAGTGATGAACTCTAAGGAGATGCGGGTCTCAAAGCAAGGCTTAAGAGGAGGGAACCAGGCATAACCGTGGCCTCTGAAGCTGTGCTTTGTTTGCTGGCAGTCTGGTCCGTGGAAATTTGCAGAACACTTGCATCTATTAAAGAAAATAAAGAAAAGCAAAAATCCACTGTCTAAATGGAAGTTGCAAAGGGCTCTTCTCGCAGCAGGGCTCTCCACTTGAAACACAGCAGGTCATGTCACCTAGGCCAGAGCATGGGTTAAGCACTAGCAGCCTCCCATCAAAAAATGGGACTTGTTTGTACAAACAGAATTTACCTTCTGTTCTAAACGACAGTATGTGCATGCAAGAACATTCTGTGAAGAAATGATGGAACTGTTGTGAAATACAAAGCATGTGAAAAGCACTGGTTTCTTCAGGAAAATATAAAACAAAACCAAAAAGAAACCAAGCTTTCAGTAGGCTCAGTTATCAGCTTGTTAAAGACTTTAGAATGTTGGCAGGGAAAGCAAAGGAATCATAGACTCCCAGGCTGGATGGGACTCAAGGATCATCTGGTTCAACCCTTCTTGGCAAAAGCCCAGTCTAGACAAGCTGGTCCAGCTCCTGGCCAGCTGAATCTTAAAAGTGTCCAATGCTGGGGAATCCACCACTTCCCTGAGGAGATGATTCCAATGGCTGATTGTTCTCATGAAAAATTTTCTTTTGTCCAAATGGAGTCTCCTCAGGAAGGGTTCGGGAAGGTAACACCACTCAGAAAAAGTGAGAAGTGTGACAGTCATGAATCTTGACATCTTCACTCTTACGGCAAGCTACTTGCTGGTTTGTTTCCTTTACAGCATCAAAAACATATGCTTGGGATTCCTTCCCTAATACTCGGGGGATTCTGTACAAAGCAGTAATGACAGCACGATGACAGTAAGACCTGTAAGGGGGAAACCAAAGGAGCAACAGAAATGGGTGGGAGGAGAGGGAAGGGGCCCTATTCCTCAGTTTCTGCTTCCCTTAGATCTCTAGTACCTACTGAAAGCAGAATGACAGGGGTAGGGTGCAGAAAAAGATCACTCACAGAACTATGGAAAATGGGGCAGAAGAAAAGAAACTGCAGAGTTGAGGTGGCAGAGCCTACCAAGGGTTTCTGGCAGCAAAATTTGCCTGGTTGATTACATCTGAGCAGCAATGTCAGACTCATATCATTACCATGACCAGGTCTTCAGACTGAGACCCGTCACCCCTATCAAGGGTTCTCATTTTCAGGATGCCATTAATGGAACCAGTGCAGCCTGCAAACCTCCCAAGGATTTTCCTGCAGACTCTGATGAGCCTAAGGACCTGCCTGAAGTTGGGGGTTTGTTTGCAAGACCTCTGCGTGCAGTATAACAAAAATCAGATCTGCCCCAGAGAGAAGCCCTGCAGTGATGCCTCCTCAAGCATCCAGCCATGCTCCTTTACAGACTGAGCTAGAAGCATTTTGTTTGAACACCAGACAAGCTTTACCAACCTGTAGCCCAAGTCAGTGTCCGTGCACGTGCCACCGTTGAGACAAGGGTTTGCCTGGTATGCGGAGCAGGGCAGATGAGGACTCTCCCGAGCTGCACAGCCACACAGGGCACGACTCAGGACTGTCACGGACACCAGTGACACGCTTCCAGCTGTGGTTATTGTTGGCACGTGACTCTGCTCGTGCTTGCTGATGCATCCACTGCTATGGGTGCAGTTTGCAGTTACGCATTCATCGATGCCAATCTGGGTGATATTTATATCCAAGATGTTTTCCAGCTGTGGAGAACAATTAGGTGCGTTCATCCGACTTTTCCACAGAAAGGAATCTCATGAGTGACAACAGTCTTATTTATTTTCAAAAACTGGTTGCTGTGCCACTTTCTTCCAACATCTACCTCACCCTATCCAGCCAAAGGCAGTTCAGCCTGGCATCTGTTAAGGCCAAAGCTTTGGAATAAGTCAATTACAGCACGAGTAAGCACTTAGAAGACAAAAATATTGTCTTATTCATCATAAGCTGAGTGGATAAATTTTAACCCTGCTGGTTCTGATGGATTAGTTACATGGCATCTGAGCTGCATTTTTAATTTGGACTTCTGCCTTAAAAATACTGAGGAGGGTAGACAGGCTTTGGGCAATGAAGAAATACCTCTTCTGGCAAGAATGAGTTGGTTCCGCAGCACTGATTCTAAACATAGCTCTTATCTCAGCCTCTGTGCACCAACAGACACATTGCCAGCAGAGCAAGTCATTTAACTCCTGCAGGCAGGTTTTTTGCAAGGGTGGGAGCTTTACTGAATTGTCAGTGAACATTTCCAGCCTGGTTTTCCACTGTGAAGTGGTTAATTTACAGCTTTGCCTTCTTAACTTGGAAAGTTGAACACTTGACTGGTTTGTGAGTTTCAGCTACAGAACGTTTCTGTGTAGCGGACTGAAAATTGAACCATTAAGACACCTGTAGGAAGGCAAGAGCCAAATGTGTTCTTTATAAAGAGTTCTACAGTCTTTCCAGTAGGAAAACTATGTTCACATTACTAAACCTCTTTGTGTTTGAGCTTTTCAGACATTCAAACATTTGAAACTTCGAATGTCAGTGCCAAAGGACTGCTTGATTTTACTGATTAAAACCATCCATTTTTCTCACACATCACCTCCTCATCCGTTCAAAGGGGTGTGCATTCACTAGGCAATGGCCATTACCTGCATAGACACAGGCACAGTGAGAAGATGCTGCGGCTCCGTACGTTGTGTGGATACTTACCCATGCTCTGGAGGCTGCTACATTGCCATTAAGTTTTTCTGCTTTATAATAAGGTGGCCCGTAAGCTGCAAACCAAACATCAACCCCGCGGGTTTGACTCGGGCTATTTAATACACTGAAAATGTGAACGTTTTCCAGCTGGACTGATAAAATTTCTGAGAGGAGCTTCTTCAGCTGGTAGTATTTACTCTGTTTTTCAGGGGACTGGGATATGAATTCCTCTGGAGTGATATCTGTAACAGAAGTTAAAAACCTGACAGACATATATCTTGTAACTCTTGTAGCAATGAGAGAGAAGCACTGAAGAAAAAAATATTAAGGTTGCATGAAATGGACTCAACTGCAAATTCAGAGTATTTTCATTCTTCAGCTCTGAATTTTTCTATGCTGGCTTCTGCTCAGGGCTTTGTTTCTTATTAATTTTTCCTTTTTACTCTTTCAAAGCAGAAACATATTTAGGACAACTTTACTTTTCCACAAAGACTGAAACAATTTGTGAATTTCAGGCAGATAAAGGTGGTTTTTTTTCAAAAGTATAAATTGCTGTTTTGTTCAAATGTTGGTGTAGAAATCTTTCACCTTAGTCTTCTGCATCAGACAAGCATGTCTTGATGTCTCTCTTTCTCCACAGATGCTCCTTTTCACACATGGTGTCAGAGGACCATGCAAACAAAGATGCATTTTCAAAACCTTACCTAGAAAACTATGAACTCTCATCCCATGTCTCAGAGCAATAGAATTCTGTGTAACACAGCAGTAACATTAAAGAGATAGCTTTCAATGGGATGATTTTAATGCACTTCATAATATTGCTTACCTTTTATTCGTATAGAACCAGCGTTATGGAGGGCATCATCTTTGATTTCCTTCACTATAACCTTTACATTTGAGACAACATCTGGCCAGACTCCATCAATGACTCTAACTCTTATGTTGTATGTTCCTGGTGGGGTTCCTTCTTTAATAGTCAGCAAACCTGAGTTATCATTAAGGATAAAGTACCTGGAATAAGAGTTAAGCCAAGGAACAAGCTGTGAGAAGTTCAAAAGCTAAGTAGGGATTATCATCAGTTATGATTTTTCTCATCCACTTTATTTTGGGAAAGCTATCAAAGTCGATGTGTTCTCTCATGAAAGAGCAGAGCAGAACAGAACTATTTTACATTGCCTTCTCTTGGCTCCTAATGACTCTTCACAAGTAAGTATATCAAGAAGGTTTCTTCCTGTTTCTATGCCGTACTATGTGGGAAGACTCAGGCTACTGTAGCTTTAGTCCCCAGCTTTGGAATCAGGACAGACTCCTAGTTTATATACAGCCACTGAGAGCGACGCCTCTGGCAAAACCTCCAAATGGCACAAGAACATCTCAAGCGCACTCATAAACCAGACACTTTGGTGTGAATACATCCAGTACAAATAATGTCTTAAAATTGGTGGTCACATGGAAACACCAACTTTCCAGGGGCTTGGATGAAGGGGGATGGAAGTTAGTGGGTGTTTTTTTCTGTAGTGGCTCACTGATACCGATTATGGGTGCGACCGTGAACAGGAATTCAGAATGGTGCTCTAGCCCAATGGGCAATGGGAAACGGCCTGGTTTGACATGCAGTGTTACTTGCTGCAGCATCACACCCAGAAGGGCTTTTGGAGAGCTACACACAAAGGTCTAACCAACAAAATGGGTTTGCACTTTTTTTTTTTTTAAAAGGCCAGTTAAATACTTTTTACGTTTCTGTGTGTGGTAAATTTTTAATAAATTTCATCCAATTCCCATTTTTCTCTCCAAATACCTTGATGTTTTCCCTTCAAATTGGTAGATTTTGTGATCCCAGTCATCATCATCAGGGGCATGGACCTGGCCCAGTACAGTCGTGGGGAGGATACCTAAAACAACACAGAAAGTAAGTGGCACAGTTGGACCTTTCCCATGTACAGAAACAGGTTGGCTGCAGAAATTTTACTGGTTTGTCTTAAGCCTAAAACCTCTATAAAAATAGTTGTTAGTTCCCAAGAGAAGATGTGCACCAGTCTGCAAATACCACATGGTGTCCTGATTATCGGGTGTTTTCTATATGGCTACATAGAAAGGAAGGAAAAAAGAAAAGCCACCTCTGAGGAAGGATGTCAGAGATGTTCAGAACTACTCATTTTCAATATTTTGGCTGCAGCATCCAACCAACTCTTTTAGACAGGCATTGGGGTTTGGCAGGATAAACAACCAAGATGCTGACTGGGTTATAAAGGGGCAAAACCCAACAGTAATTTGGAGGA
Organism: Chloroceryle amazona; assembly: GCA_027560015.1. Classification (NCBI taxonomy): domain Eukaryota; kingdom Metazoa; phylum Chordata; class Aves; order Coraciiformes; family Cerylidae; genus Chloroceryle; species Chloroceryle amazona. The sequence continues at coordinate 15,940 of JANHFX010005180.1, forward strand.
AATTACAGCACGGTAGAGAGGATGTCCAAAATACAGTAACCAGGCTTATTCTGAGTAGACGGTGAGACTTTGGGGTGAAAAGGAAAGCAGCATGTATTCTGCTGCTTTGCATCTTCTCAGCAAGGCTCACAAATAAGTGGTGTTTTTTTTTTGTTTTACAAAAGCTATTTCTGAAGGAAAAATCCAGAGGTATCTGAATTCTTAGACCTACTAAGCAAAGAATCAAGGATACACAAAGAAGAGGAAAAAATGTGGGACCTCACCTTTTGAGAGGGAACAGAACAAAACCTGACAACTGAGAGACTGCATACAAAAAGGAGAGGAAACTGCACCCCTCCTGCAACTGTGGCGACATCCACCGGATATTTCCCAGGGGACAGTATACAGGATGCCCTGGTGATGGACTCACGTGTTATACGAATAACATGATAGCAGCTTTCAGATTCTGTCTCTCCTTAATATTCTAAGCAACCAAAGATCTGAAGAATTGACTAGTTCCTCCCAGTGATTACCAGTATAGATGAGTTTAACCTTTAAAGAGGCAACTAAAAGGGAATTCAGGCTTAATGAAAAGATCTGTTACTTAGGCTACAAGAAGAGTTTCTCTGCAAACAGCAACCAGATTGGTTTCAACTTTACAATAAGCTGAACTTGAGAGTGAGCACACAACAGGGAGAACAATGTTTCAGCACAAATAAGTGTCAACAGCATTTACACTGAAGTAGTTTCTAGTGTGCCCCCAATAAAGAATCTATTTAATGTGCTCTCAAACTACAAGATACACAGCAGAGTAGAAGAGGAATGAGTGACCTGAGTCCACATGGATGCAAGCATCCCAGAATCTTTTTACCTGCGTGGTTTCTTTTGCTGTTGATCTTACTATGTGGGGACATTGGATCACAAGGCAACTGCTAGCTAATTTCCAAAGCAAGAAGGGAAAGGTGGCTTCACTCACACTGCCCACAGACAACATTCAGAGAAAAATCCCCTGTAACAGCATTTGTCAGCTGGAGCCTTATATGAATGTCTCCAGCAGCTTACACATCAGTTCAGCTTAGGTGTATTCACTAAAACTGAGTCCAGTCTGGAAGAGGAAAAAGGTTTAAGGAGGAGGAAGGCGGCTCTCAGCATTCAGACTCATCACAGCTTAGCAACAGTGTGAATTTTGTTAATTTCCCCGCCCCGAAATGTTAATGCTGCTGGATAACTGCATCTGAAAACAAAAGACCATTGCTCAAGTTTGATAGAAACATGCACAGCACAGCAGCCAGCTGTGCTTTTCCTTCAAGGCTGGCTCAGCTCCTTCTACAAACCAAGTGGCCCAGAGTCCTGTTCCCAGCACACCAACTGCTCTCTGGTGGGGCTTAAGCGAGCTTCGGTTACTAAGATCTTAGCTCATGTGGAACAGGACAGTCCTCCTGTGAACCTCACAGGTGTTCCTTTGACCTTACTTGGAAGCAAGCACCAGGGAGTGATTTACCATCATAGCTGTAGATGAGACATTCCATGTAGCCAGCGGAATGCGGGTGGTCATTCTGGTCCCCGATATTCACAGTCAGCGTGTTGGTAGAGCTCATTGGTGGGATCCCACTGTCCGTGATCAGGATGGGCAAGTAGAACACCTTCTGTACTTCCCTGTCAAAGGTATGCAGTGCGGTGAGCAAGGCACTTCCATTGTGGAAATCCTGCAGGTTGAAGTTTGTCAGAGCATCGAAATCACCGAGGAGGCGAAATGTGAAAGGTGCTCCATTAGCAGCAGTGTCCCGGTCCTTAGCGTACAGCAACGTAGAGGTCTCGTTCATTTGGACGACCTGTGGAGAAGCTGAGTTTTCCCAGATCACTGGGTTATAATGAGCCTCAAACTCTGGACCGTTGTCATTTATGTCTTGCAGAGTCACTAAAACAGTGGCGCTGCCAGTCAGAGGGGGCTGCCCCATATCAGTGGCGAGGACAATGAGTTGGTACTGTGTGACCGCCTCATAATCCAGCAGTTCTGCAACCATCACCCACCCATCACTAGCCACAGAGAATTGCCCACCTGGGTCAGACTTGTTTAGCAGGTGGAAAGAAAACCTTCCGTTCAGCCCAGAATCCAAGTCAACAGCAGAAACCTGGATAACTTTGGTGCCAACGGGCACGTCTTCCCCCAGCGCAGGCAATTCATAGAACTGGGGGTAGAAGACAGGAGCGTGGTCATTGGAATCCTCCACGTAGATCACACAGTGAGCAATGCTGAAGAAATCCATGTCCTCTGCTTTCACAGTCAAATTGAACACCCTCTCATGAGGCTTCTCAAAGTCAATCTGCTTTCGTAGCCGGATAAACCCACAGTTATTGACTTCATCTGTCTCTATGGAGAACTTGCGGTCGCTGTCCCCATCGAGGATGCTGAACGTCACCATGGCATTTTCTCCCTCATCCCTGTCCACAGCAGACACCACTGCCACCTCACTGTTAATGCTCGCATTCTCAGAGACAAATGCGGTGTAGATTCTTTGCAGGAAGACTGGAGCATGATCGTTTACATCAGTCACCAAAATCGTGGCGGTGCCTGTCCCGCTGAGCCCTCCTCCATCTCTGGCCTCAACCACCAGTAGGTACTTGTCTTCCTTCTCCCGATCCAGGGACCCAAGCACTGTAGAGATGGTGCCACTGACTGAGTCAATTGAGAACAAGTTCAGGTTAATTTCGTTTTGGACGTTCTGAATGATGCTGTATGTTAGCACAGCATTCAGATCAGCCTTTGGGTCATCGAGGTCCACTGCTGTCATGTCCATGACAGGAGTGTCTGCCGGAGAATCCTCAGGCACATGGCCCATGAAACAGCCATCCAACACACAGAGGAAAAGGGGCGCATTGTCATTCACGTCCCTCACTTCTATGACCACGTCTGCGAAGCCAGTCAGTCCCTCTCCGCTCTCATCTGTTGCAAGAACAAGAAAGCGCCACGACGATCGCTTCTCACGGTCTAACCTTTTATTTGCACGGATCTCGCCCGTGTTCTCATTGATGCTGAATTCGCTACCGGCCCCCTGTCCATGCAGGGAATAGTTAATGGCATTCTGATCAGCTGCTTGGTCGGGGTCTGTTGCAGAAACCTGGAATGAGCCACAGCAGGTAAGTGTTTACGTAAAAGAAAAGGGGAAATCACCGTTCCTTTACGGATGGCGGTTGATATTGTGCAGGCTAAATAAACAGCATGCATTTTATCAGCAAACATCTATTGGTTTGAGTCACTCGGGTCAACTACGCTTTCAATAAACATCACACACAACCTAGAGAAACAGAAAGACCACATTTAGACAGACTAATATATTCTACTAACCGGTACATTTTGGAAAGAGAAAATAACTGCAGGAGGAATGAAGTGGAAGTAATAACAGATATGCTGAGCAGATGTTTGTGAAACATTTTTGGAGCTGGGCTACAAAGGCAAAAGGAACTGTTTCTCTCCGAGTGAACAGAAGGCTGTGAAAACAGGGTGTCCATACATCCAGCACGGGCCAGAGAGAACCCAGCTCCTGATTTGCATCCAGGGATTGTTTGGGAGACTGCTAGTTGGGCCACCCAAGCAGCCCTCATGCCCAGGACTCCTCTGACAACAAAACGATGAAGATGATCCAGTTTCAGAGGCAAAGAGCAATCTCTGCTAACGTTTAGTTGGCAGTATAAATGCAGCCAGAGCCTGTGACTTAAATGCGTGAGGTATACATGCCAAACATAACATGCTTAAACAGTTACTCAAGATATGCTAACTCTGATTTGTAAAGGAAATGTTTCATCATTTATAATCATAGACTCATTTAGATTGGAAAGGACCCTTAAGATCATCGAGTCTTACCATTAGCTACACTGCTCAAGGGAGCAAATCCACCACACAAATTCAACCAGGCTTTCTTCTCTTCCTTAAGGAAAGTTGCTAAGTCCTAATACCAGGGCTCACCCACCCTAAAGAAACTGTCTTTCTGGATTTGTGTGAATGGATGGGGGTGAGCTGAACAGAAAGTCAGGGTTGGCCCTGCTTTGTGCAAACTGCTTTACCTTTAGGACAAGTACAGGCAGATCTGTGAGCTCCTCCAAGACACTGCCCTGGTATTCGTTCTGAGTGAAGACTGGTGCTTCATCATTCTTATTGACAACATTGATGATGATGAGAGTGTGGTTTTCCCATTTTCCATCAGAAGCTACAAGCCGGAGCTCATAATGTTGCTCTTGTTCATAATCCAGAGGCTGAGCAATGAAGACAGTTCCAAATTCATGTTCCACATCAAAAACTCCGTTCACATTTCCTGATGTGATCTGATACCTTAGTTTGGCATTTGCACCTGAAAGAGAAAGCAAATGACCACTGCCTGTCCACTCTCTGAATGTTCAGTGGGCATGTATCCAAGAGAAACCTTATTTGCCCAGACTGTTACAGTGTGTGGGAGAGGTAGAACACAGCCACAGCCACAGCAGAATGATCCATGTGTGTAAATTGAAGGATTTGTGTGTGGTAGATTGGAGGGTAGGTCTGCATTTATATCTACAAATATATTTTGCAGTCATAGACAAGCACCTGTTTATTGATAATGAAGGAATTGTGTGTCTAGTTTATTGTCACATGGCAATTATTTGCCAATAATAAAAAGTAATAAGCCATTAAAATATTAGAAGCTATTTTTGCTCAGTGTTTCCTTACCCTCCCATTTCAAATACCAATATTCTTTAACTTTTTTTTTTTAACCACTGGATGGTGCTAAAATATAACACAAATCCTCTATTTTGAGCAAGAATTCATCTCAGAAGAACATTCCAACTGTACAACAGCAGTCGTTTGATTGTTGCAAAACGCCTAGGAAGAAAAAAAAATGTTTTGGCATCTCACATTTACTTATTTGAAAAGGAAAAAAACCCAAACAAAGGTGATATTGCATTCTAGGATGGAATGTCATTTCCCAAACAAAATAGGTGAACTGCTAGTAGAAAGAACATTCAGCATTTTGGGTTGTGAGTCAGCTGTGGTTGAGAAGAGTAGAGCAACATGGATGGCAAGAAATAAAAAGGCTGTGCTCAGCATTATTAGTGCTTGGAAGAGCTTGGCTGCCTTCTCAGCACGAGTTTGAGCATCCCTTACTAGTCCCTTCTGCCACATTCTCAAGTGCAGCAGCTCACTTTAAATAACCTCTTCACTTCTCCATGGGCACTGAGAGGCACGGGCATTGACAGCACTGCCACCAAAAGGAGTGGTCAACTTCCACCTGCTCCCAGCAACATGTTCCTCTGGTGCTCATTTGAGCCCTGTCACCGATGCACCAGCTTGTCTTCTGTTTCTCAGTGGGTTTGTTTTCTCCAGCAAGCTGAGCTGGACCAACCCATGGAAGAAGTGAAAAAGCCGCAGCAGAAGCAAAAACAGAAACTGCCAGGTTGGACTGGCTCAACCCATTTGGTTTTACCACCACTCTAGGGGCAGTTTTTCACAATGTGAGAGCTGATGTGTGAGCCCCCAAAGGTCTGGCTTTCCAGTTTTTCCTGTCCTATTGATGCCTTCTCTCTGCCTTCATTTCTGGCCACATCATCCCACATTTTCCACTGTTTGTCAGATTCTTCCACAAGCATATTCAACTCACTAACACACACAAAAAGCACACAGGTTTGTTTTTCTTGCTGTAAAAGAAAACTGACTCCCGGGGAGATCTGGAAAGCAAAGGAGTCAGCAGAAAGCAAGCACATGCTCAGGGCTGAGGGGATTTTTACGTCACCCCTTGCGAAGTTACAGCAGCTTAACCTTCGCGCTGCAGACCTGAGCACCTCATAGAAGAGAATGCTCCTGCACACCCATGATGTCTCTCTTCACTTTTACAAATGCTTGAAATGCTTAATCATCTCCGAATGTAGAGATTTGTTTGCCCATGAAGGGAGTAGACTTTCAACAGAACACACAGTAACGTTAAGAGGACTCAGAAAGATATTCAGGGTCCACTCACCCTCATCTTCATCATCTGCTGTTGCTGTCACAACAGGACTTCCAACATCCCTGTCCTCATCTATGCTGACCTCATACACTGACTGTGGAAATGCCGGAGCGTTGTCGTTCACATCACTGACAAAAATCCTTACGTAGGCTGTGTCTAAGGAGATTGAAGAGGAACATGCAGACTAGAAATGGCAGAGGTGGGATACCTCCTTGTATTCCAGACAGATCACATACCCCCAAGTCTAGAAAAGTTAAGGAACCCCATCTCTAATTTCTTTTACCCAACGTACAATTCCTTGCTAGTTTTACCTGTGTTTGGCTGCCCACGAACACCAGGTCTAGCAGATTCTGAAGAGTCCCGAGACTGAACTTCAATCAAGTAAGAGGCTCTTTTCTCTCTATCAAAAGACACACGGGTGGAAATAATTCCTGTCTCAGGCTCAATGGTGAAGAACTTGTAATCCTCACTGGCGTCTTTCAATATCAAGTAGTGAATCTGAAGAGGAAATATTCAAGAGGGGTTGCATTTTCTACTTTCATTTGCATTTTCCACTTTCATTTGTATGCCAAAGTGCTGTGACCTCCCTCTTCCCCAGTAGACTCCCGGGTCTGTCTGCAAAGCAGCAACACTTGAGGAAAGAAAGTTCATCTGAACGTAATTTTTCTAAGTCTTTTGCCCATTTATATATTAAAAACAAAAACAAACAAACAAAAAAAAAAAAGGAAAAAAAAAAAAGAAACAAGAGAATTCTTAAACAGAAGAACATCTGTACCAGTGATATCAAGGCCCATTAAGCCGAGCATCTCCAGCATCTCCAGCAGTTGTCAGTAGGAGTGGATAAGAAAGACATGAATAACAGAAGGACGGAGAATGTATGGAATGATGTCTTCCCTGCTGCCTCCCCAGCTGTGCTTCTGATCCCCCAAAAAATAAAGGGCACTGAGAGTTTGGGTCCCATTACCAGGACTGAACAAATTAAAACATCCACTGACGAAAGCTATCCCCATTTCTCCCTTTAACAAAGGTTTGGCTTCCTCCTCTGAAAAAAAACATTTGCACCTCCACCCCAAGTCATGCCTAGAGCACCATCAGGCAGTTCTGCTACACAGCTTGCTCTTCAGAAGTTGCAAAATGACAGCTACGGAACAGCAGAGCTCTGCTAGCAGGATTTCTGCATAAGGCTCAGGAGAACGCACAGAAAATGAGCAGGTTCCTTCATAACGCTGCTTTTTCCTAGGGTTGGTCATTATGACGATGTTGGTTTGACCAAGCGTTTGACCAATGACAGTGAAATGAAGTGTTATTTAACTGTCCAGATTAAAATGGTGATGTTCAACTGAGGAGAATCACTGGTCAATTCAATAACGAGCTAAGAGGCAAGAGTTTGGAAACATGTTCTGCAGCCATCTCCACTTGTCAAGGGAGCAGAATCACACTGCAGTGCTTTGTCACAGCTGCTGGATCAGGATGAGCTGCTTTGATGCAGGATCCCAAGACCGTGAACAGCATCTTCTCTGCCTGCATCCCAAATTAGGCACGTCAGGCATATGCTAGACAAAAGCTTGACAAGTGCTGTAACAAGTGTTGGCGGCTCATTACCCCGTCATCTGCTGTCTGCGCGCTCTCCCTAATTACAGTCCTAAAACTTGTCTAGTGGGAGGAAAAGAATTGTGTGTAAGGTCAAACCTCTCCATGTAGGCCAGAATCCAAGTCCGTAGCTAACACCTGAATCACAGATGTGCCAGCATCAGCTCCTTCTGGCACGGACACCTCGTAGTTTGAAGACATGAAGAATGGCACGTTATCATTGACATCTGCAAAAGGAGGTGATGGGGACCACGGTAAGAAAATGTTTGAAGACTGTTGTGCATTTTTTTACTGATTTTTTTTCCCACAGTCATAATTTTGCTTGGAGAAAGAATTCACATTGTTCACAATAGGAAGCAATCCTACTTTGAGTCTTCCCATTTTCATGGCAGCTGTCAGGAGGCATTTTATAGACAGGGAGCAGCAGCCTGGGAGACGGTGACCTAATCTCAGCTAAAACACTAGCTAATGATTTGGCCAGTGATAAGTCCAATGATTTGGCCAGTGATATAATAAGTCCATGAACACCAGGACCAAGAGGTCTTTCATCTACTGCCAGTAAAGAACTAGTTATCTACATCAGTAGTTAAATTCAGCATTTTATTAAGGGCTGATTTACATACAATGGAAATTAAAATTGCAGAGTCTCTAGAGCTGGCAAAGAACGTGTGTGGAACAGTCTTTCCCAGCCTCCGCAGGGTAGTACAGCCAAGGTTACGTGAGGGTGTAGGACCTAACGGTTATTTAGGATGCAGTTGCACATTAGCCTCCCTTCAGCTAACAGCCAGTGTCCAAAGAAATCACACTGATCTTCCTCCTCTAAGCCGTGGCATCTCCCTTCCCACGAGCTGGACTCACACCCTCCTGCATGACAACTACCATGATAAATAGTCCGAGTTCCTCTTTTCTCTGGAAGACGAGTAAACTCCGAAGTGATGCCCATTCCCCTACTTTTTTTTTTTTCCCATGTTTCACAGTGTAACAACCACATTGTAAGAAAGTAATGTTCCCGTGTCATGGCACGGTGCCAAAAGGGGAGCTGTAATGACACTTCCTTGGATCCACCTGTTTTTATGAAGAGCTGACAAAATTCTTAATACCTCACTCTGCAAACCCTTAAGCATACACATTCAGTTTTACTACTGCCGCATGACTCCATCGGTTCTGAAACGCAACTCTCTGCAAGGACTAATGGCTTAAATTACTCTGTTCTGGTTTTAAATTGTCAGTGTGCGCTCCCATAAATCCCAATTTTCTTTCTCTCTTATATGCATCATCTTCTGAACATTTCTAACAGGTGCCTTTTTCTTTTATATTTCAGAGAGTATGTCCTGTTAGAGGTTTCAGCAAATTCACTGACCAAGGAAAGGAAAATAAGAAGCTATAAAAGACCTCCTTTTTTTGTGTGCTTAAATAAAGGACAATTCCGTGTATGAAACATTCTGGTGGTTATTTCTCTCTTAAAAGTGTTTAACTTGTTTTTGAATCCCACTAAGGCACAGAGGTGTGTGTAAACCTTTTCTCGTAGGAAATGCTAAGTTAATGAAAAGGATTTTTACTGGTGGGCACGGTGAAGTTTCTGCCAAATTCTGACACCAATAACTGAACTATAGGAAAAATATTCTGGGGCAGGGTCTATCATCTCCAGCGAGGCTCAGGCCACGACTGGAAGAACTCTGGCTCTACAAACATGAAGACTTTTTGTGTTGGTTAGCTGTGGAAGACAGGACAATGCTGTGATAAAGTGAAGCAGGGAAGCTGGATTCCCATTCAGGTTACCACTTAAGTCTCTAATTTCCATGGTGGGGAGCGAGACAAACATTTTTCCTGGAGACTTCACTTATTTGTATTTTCATCTAAATGTCTACATATCAAAAGACTCTACTGATGCTTTGAAAAGCGGGGATTAAAATCAGATTTATAGCTTTATGTGGATCTGTAGGAGTAGAGCCTTACAAAAAGCTCCTCCTGTAAGGAAAGCTGGGTTGAATTTTTGAAAATTGCAGCTACTGTCAGAAAATTTGCATTTTGATTTCTAGTGTTTATAGAAAATTCTGAATATAACAAAAACCTCTACACAGATATAACACACAAACCCAACCTATTTGGGCTGTTCCTGTAGCACAGAATATACCCAGTGATACTCATCTCCTTTCAGTAGCCTGGGGACATTTACTAGATTTCTCCTGCTATCAAAATAAAATCTTTCCTATTACATTTATAAAAGCAGGCACTAGTGTTGGCCTATTTTTGCATTAACAGATTTCCATCTTCGAGTAGTACTTAGAAATTGTCTCAAAGAGACCTTTTTAATGGCTGCACAATTTCCTTTTACAGTATAGAAACATACAAAGCCTTCTTAGGTGGCTTGGCATTTCACGGACGGTACCTTAATTCATGGTGTTATACTAAAGATAACAAGAGTGTTGCTCTGAACAAGCTGTTGTGACAGCAGCAGAGCTTACCTGTTATGTTCACACGAACGGTGGTAAAGGAAGCTAAAGTGGTCATTGCTACATTTTGTGCCCGGATCGTCAGGGTGAAAAATCTAGTTGTCTCAAAATCAAGTGGCTCAGCAACGAGAAGAGAAGCAGATCCATCAGCTCTGTTTGGCTTCAGGTAGAAACGAACTGGCATGTTAGTCTCTGGAACTTGACCCTCTTCCAGACTGTATGTAACCCTGGGATCACCAAGAGGGGATGTGGCTTTGATGGTCTGAAGAAGAAGAGTCACACATATGTTCATGAAGCACGGTGTTGAGAGTGTTAAACGTTCAGTTTGATGGCAAGAACATACAGGTAACAGACAAAGAGAAGGAGTTTCCAGGGTTTCGTTCTACAACATTTAGGTTTGATGCAGGTCTTTGATCAACAGTGCCCGTATGCGTGCCCAGCAAGAACTGCATCACTAGCTAAAAGAAATTCCCCCTCTCTCCTCCTTCCAAGACAAAAGCAATCCAAAATGAGACTGTTTCTCCACTGAGGTGTACATTTTGCCAGGCAAGATACAGACAAACCCTAATTCGCTTGCAAGTGCTTGGATATCACATGCAGGGGGAAGAAGGCAGCAATTATCTGGCACTTTAAAAGCCTGCCCTTAAAGGGTAAGTCTGTACAGGTTGAAAAGGAATTGGTTTGGGCTAGAAGAGCCCAAAGCAAATTACAGCTGTTCTTTCCTGTGGTGCTAAGCTGAGAAAAGCCATAGGAAAGGTGCAGGCAGCAGCACAGTCAACTGAGGACAGAGGAGCAAGGAGCTGGCCCTTGGTGGGAACACCCAAGGATTGCCCAGACGAGCAGGGCATGGGTCTCGCTTCTCATTCAAAGCTGCTGCCTGCAAGAGTGCACCCTGAGGCTGCTGGTGTACGAAGTCGCCAGGAAAACTGCTGCCAGTTGAAACACTGGCCGATTCTGTCACGGGGACTCCTGACAAGCACTGTCAGGGTATGCAGTTGTGAAGGCCGATCAGTTACCACCAATGCACAAGGCAGGAAGGCTGCAGAGTGGGCAGCCCTGCATTCTTAACGTGGGGACAGAGCACAACAGAGGAAGAAGTTGCAGTGAAAAGGACGAGGAGGAGGAGAAGTAATTGCACATTTAACATACCACTATCTTGGTGTCAGGAATGGTGCTTTCGGGGATGGTTACCCAGTATCTGCTCTGCTCCCACCGGGGGGGCTGGCTGAGTGCGTTAGTGACCGTTACTGTCAGCTCCACGGTGCTGCTTCTGTTCCCCCCGTCTGTCGCTACAATGCAGCGACTAATGCCTGTTGTCTGCCAAACGAAGACATCGAGGACATTTACAAACTATTTTGCACAAATCAAGAGATTGCAATTAATCCTCTGCAATGAACCTGAGGGGTTGGAGGTTGCTCTGTTCCAAGCAGAGAGCCTCATTACCTGGGAGAGCTGGCGGTTCACATACACCCAGCCTGTGCTGGGGTTGATCTGGAAGTATTCCAGCTGGTGCTCTAACATTGAGTATGTGACAGCAGCATTCACACCTTGGTCACTGTCATGAGCTGTAACACGGAGGAAACTTGTCCCCACTGGAGTATCCTCGCTGAGGAAGTCTTTGAAGAGACAGAGATATTGTTAGTAGGTTTTTACCAAGCTGTGTGTAACAGAAATACCCCCGTAAAAAAAAAAAACATAAATCTCTTCAGGTGAGATTGTTTCTGTAATGAGGCAGGTTATAACACATCATCACCATCAGAGTGTCTACGGTGCTCTTTCAGCTCCCCTTTCCCCTGACACGTTGGTGTGTTAAGGAGCTGCTGGTGAAGGAAGTTTACTGACTTTGCCCCTGCCAGCACTCGGACCCCTTCACGGCAGCACTGGCAAACCCCACAGCCACCCACCCGCCCACCGCTTCACATCACAGCCCAGGCTGCTGGGCTCAGCTGCTGATAAAAGCAGGTTGGCATCCAAAGGAACTCCGTGCCAGTGGAGTTAATCCCGAGTGTGAGTGGAGGCAGCAGCGTTGCCAGCGGGAGGCAGTAGGTACCCACACGGGACGAAGATTCAGGTCATAGTAAAGATCCCCTCAACACCCCGGTGTTTTGGAGGAGCTGCCCAGGGCAAGGGTGCAAGGAGCATTTCATTGGTGCCCCTTTCCTTAGGTCTCACGCCCTGTTCCCAGCAATCCACCTGAGACAGAGTTTGTCAATTTGTGCCCACAGTCCTAGACACACTGGTCCTGCTTTGAACCCTCTTTTAGCATCATCATCTACAAACCTGGTGGCAGTCACACGGTTGAAAAGTACCACACTTCAGTCCTTAGTTTGCTCTGATCTGACTTGGGTCCTGCTCTTCTCTCCACCTAGTCCCAATTCCTCCTCCAAGCCTGATGGGGTTTTGAGCCATTTCCATGCACTAAGGCTCCATCAGCTCTGTGAACTGAACTGGCCCTGGCAGTGGGAAGGCTGTCACAGTTCAGTCAACTCTGTCAATATGTTTAATCGCTTCTTCTTCCAAACCTGTTTCATATCTTTGATCTCCCTTGACCGTTTCATATCTTTGATCTCCCTTGTATGTGTCTCCTTTAGCATTTTTTGAGGTGGGACAATCAGAGTTGTACAGTACTTATAAAGTGGAGTGGCCATGCTTTGGTTTTCTTCCCCAGTATGTACCTTCTGTAGCAGTGGGGCAATAAAACCTTAAACCATCACCACAGCTTGCTCCATGAACACAAATTTGAGCTTTAATTAGATTCCCTTGTCCTCCGGGACATTTAGTTGGCCTAGGATTTGTGCCCCTGGTATGTCAGTAACAGCCAAAGCTGCTCTCAGAAATTTACCGGCACTAAAATAGATTAATGAAAATGGAAGTTACTGCTAAGAAACACCATAAAATATCCTTCCAGGGGGTTAAATTTATGCCTTTATAATTAAATCCCATTAAATCACATTGTAAGAAAAAAATGCAGAATTACCTGGAAGGGCCATACTCCCTCATTTCACGTACATCTGCTTGCTCCTGGCACAACTCTAACACTTCCTATAGCATCCCTGCTGCACAGAGCTAAACATTTCTTTAATGACTGCATTACAGGCAGATGATAAGATGCATGGCTTAAATCAGGGATTTGCCCAGCATCCTAGTGCAGAGGAATAAAGAACCAGCAGTTTCCAGGAAGAATAGAATCCTATGACTAATAGCATTTGATCTTGTTGGAGAAGCAGCTATTTTTAATTCTGTGACGTGCAAACATTGATTACTTCTGTATAGATGCCGGAGAAGTGCTATGCATAAAGTGACCTCATTATCTGCTGTTTCTCCATCCCAAAGAACTGAATTTGCTTCAGGACCTTTGCTGGTTCTCTGCGTTCATGAAAAAAAGAAGAAAATCTGCCCATTCCTCAGCACTGCTGGAGTCACCATAATTACCAAATGCAACCTCTTAGCTCCACTACTTTTGGAAAAAGTTATCCTGGGCAGTTTAACCTAAAAGACATGTTTGAAGGTGTTAGAAGCCAAGGATTTGGGGCTGTTTGACAGGAAATAAATACCACTCCAGCCTATTCAAACAGATGTGCTGTGTCAGAGACACGGATGACAATTGCTGTTCTAGTCAGGGTTGATGAACTCTCAGCTAGGATGCCATGTTTTGTTTTGGGACATTGAATAAAAACTCAGTGTGCACAAACACCAGGCAGGGAAAAGCCATGAAGGGAAGGGATCAGATCTGCCTCGTCTGCAGCGGGGAAGGCTGTTGATGTTTTTAAGAGTATCACAATGAATAAAGAGGATGGTGATCAATTCTGCATATTTCCACTGACAATGGAAATTAATGACAAATTAAGAGGAAAATGGTTTAGTTGGCAGCAAAGAAAGACTGATTACCTAAAAAACTGGCCACTGCAATAAGGAACTCCTAACCAGGTTCGTGCTGCGGTCCTAGGGCAGGTAGTTAAGAAACACTCACACTGATAGCGACTGTTCTCAAACTTGGGGTCGTTGTCATTGACATCAGCAATAAGGACGGTGATCTGACAGACGCCGATCAGCGGTTCCTGCGCCTGGTCGGTGGCAGTGACAGCCAGCGTATACTCCCTCTGCTTCTCCCGGTCGAAGCTCTGCGTGGTTGTGATGACTCCTGGGAACACAGACCTCTCCTGTTCTCCGCGCGTCTCAGCCTCGGGACTGATTTGCAGCAAGGGACTGGCACATCTCCCACCCAGGTGGAAGTTCTGACCAACCAGCAGCACAACCATAAAGCTTAATTCAGACCAACCCTGCAACACGTGTCTGGGATAAGACCAACACCAATTCCCCCCCTCTCTTTCTGTCCTCACATGCCACATACTGCCAGGGATCAACAGTTTTCTCTGCTGCTGCCTTGGTAAGGAGCACCAGTCTCAGTACCTCATTATCCCACTCCTCATGGAGCACAGAAGGACTTTCGCCTCCTCATCAAGAGGTATCTCTTAAATCTACTCCCATGATAGGCCAAGCAACTGAATATTTCCAAGACAGCTCATTATTACTTGGGGGAAAAGAAGTCACATCACAGAAGGCACAAGAGATGTGACCAAAGTTATCCCTGCTACAGGAGCTGCTTCGTTGAACAGGTTAAAGCAGGGTAGAATCACATAAGCTCAGTTAAAAATGGGACAATTTTCTCCCACTACACTGCTTTTCCCTTCCACTGACCAGGTCTCTCCCTGTCTCAGATCTTTTCTTCTGTTTGGGAGACTTTAAACTGGCTTTCTGGGGGCCACTTCCAGACCTATGTCTCCAGTACGCTAGGGACCAGGATTCTGCCGCTCTGTTGTCGGTCCTTCCAGACTCCTGCACAGTCCTGGACACACAAATATCACATCTTACTGTTTTGACTATAGAAACATGAACAACTTTTATAACACCTGCAGCTGAAATGTATCAAGACTGTCTGTCTCTGCCCTGTTCTGCTAGAGGCTTTTGACTCTATACATACCGCACTGGACCTCCTATTTGTGCATGAGATGAGGAATAAACCGTAGCCACACTGAAGGGAAGGACAAGCTCAAGTTATTAAGGGTCACACTTTCTGCTCTGCATGTTTAAGGCTACATTTGATCCAATAAGAAGATAACTGGTATGGAATAGCTTTTTATTTTCCTATTTAACTGGAGTTTGTTTCCCTACTTATTTGTAATCTAAGTCACTATTATTTTAACCTTAACGTGCACGGCTATCCATACAGTCTGCACTTGTTCTGGTGTTTATTCCACAAGCTGTTACAGCTAACCCTACACTGTTGAGGCATGAGCCCAGGTGGACACACTCATACAGTGGCATTCTCAACACTGTAATATCTCTGTAACCTGCAAGCTACTGACCTGTGTCTGGGTCGATGCTGAAGCCTAGGGAAGCTCCGTCTCTGTGCATGAGCCCATACTTCACCTCGCCGTTAATGCCGAGGTCTGCATCGTAGGCTTCTACCTGTAGCACATACTTGCCTGGAGGCTGATTCTCCAGAACCCAGGTGCTGTCACTGTAGTAAGCACACTAAAAATACACCCAAACACCCAATGCCATGTATTACACAGAGCCACATGAATCTGCTGCACAGCGTCAATACATTTTCCAGCACGTCTGAGAACAACGCAAAAGCAAATCACTTCTATTACTTACACTCACAAAGAAATCAAGCTCTAAGGGAGAGGAAGGAAAGAAGGAGACTTTACACTTTAAGTATGAAGAAAGCTGACTGCACGTTCACTTACACATTCAGTCTGCTCTGCACACACAGCAATCACCAGCAGACAAGGACAGTGTATAACGTGAATCCCGGGTGGGAAGGGAATATCTGCGGAAAGGCAGCTTACCTCTCTAAAAACAGGCTTGTTGTTATTAACGTCATTGACTCCTACAATAACCTCAGCAAAGCTGCTGAGAGGCGTGGGTCCCCCCGAGGCATTGTCATCTATCGCAGTGATGTTCAGGGTGTATTGTGGCCTTTTCAGGTTGGGTGGTGGGTTTCTGCGGAGTTTAATGATACCTAAATTTGGAAGCATATAGTGTCATTGGATTTTACCGTGCACGCAAACAAACAAACTCAAGTGAGCATCACATTTCCCTGCCGCAATATTTTTGGTTCAGCTTTTATTTTGGTTGCAAAGCATAGGATTCAGACATCTTAAAGTGCACAGCGCTTGGACCAGCACCTCAAATTTATGCTGATATTTGGAGAACAAGCATCCCATTAAAGAGCCAATTCTCATTGATACAAAGCTTTCTTGTGATTCTTAACAGGCAGGTGAAGCAGAGTCAATGCAGATTAGACAGTAAATAAAAGGTGTTCTGAAACCCTTCTTACCTTTCTGACTATCCAGTTCAAAGTTGCCCTCCTCATTGCCTCCCGTAATCAGATAGAACAACCCATCTCCATCAGGGTCCTTTGCCCGAACAGTAGCCACCAAGGTGCTGGGACCAGCATCCTCCGAAAGGAAGGTTCTGTACCTGATGGACATAAGGGAGCAGCAGCAGCACATTCAGTAGCAGAATAACCACCAGCCATCAGCCAAGGATTATAAACTCACTACAAATGAAATTGGTTTAAGCTTTGGGCAAGCAATTGTGCAACCTTTACCTGGTTTAAGATAAGCCTTTGCGTACGTTCGTCTGGCATAGTGTTCAGACTTTAGAGTTTTTTGGTATACCTAATTTCCAAAGATCTTTTGGAAGATTTCAATATGCACCATACTACAGAGTCAATATGCACGACATACTACACTGCAAACCAGCATCACTTATCTCCTACAGGTAAGAAACAGGACTAAAAACTGTCATGCAGTGTTTCTGATGTCTCTATCTACTAATGGAAAGCATCAGATATTACAGAGTTGAGGTAAATGAGCATATAATTTGTTAAATTATTGTATTTCTGCTTTGTATTTAAAACATATCCAAACTTTAAACTTATGGAAAGATCAATAAATAGGAATTGTATTCATTCAGGAAATGAAAGAATGCATTTTCTCGTGGAGTTTGCTTATAATAACAATCTGCTGCTGATAAAATTGCATTTCAATGTCTGCTACCTGCTGTCTTTATCTGTTGTGTATTTATACAAATCCCTTTGGGAGCTAGAAGTCGACACAGGGAAAATCATTCCCCGTAGAGTTAGGTCTTTCGTTTATGCTGTCTTCTCCCTATAAAGCCAACATGCTGGTGTTGCAACTGGTGTATTTTTTTGGATACTATCTAGAAATGAAGGGCCAACTTCTAAAGCCTTTCCTTACACAAATTACCCCTGGATTTCACTGGTACTTACAGTTGCACAAAACAACAAGAGACTGTTTAGCCCAGTGTTGCTAAGGCTGCACGTGTGAACAGCATCTGGAAAACTAAAGCAGGTGCTCAAGCTGGCTTACACGGCCTGGGAGAAGACAGGAGCCTCGTCATTCACGTTGGCCATTCGAATGCGCACCGATGCTGTCCCTGTCCGAGGGGGGTGTCCTTTATCGACGGCTATCACCACAAACTCGTACATATGGTTTGCTCGCTCAAAGTTCAGCCTCTGGTTAGAATTGATGACCCCGTGGCGCGTGATGGAAAAATCAGTGCTCTGGATGAAGTAAGTGATCTCAGAGTTGGAGCCAGAGTCACAGTCTGTCGCAAGCACTATCGGGGAACACATTTAACAGAACAGTCATGCTGCAGAACAGGTTTGATTACGTTGTTTCCCACTGCCTCAACTTCAGATACTTTCTTTTTGGAGAACAGATGTCACCTAAATTTGTTTTATCCATAAAAGCCTTATTTCTGTGGCAAGAGTCTGGGAACTCAGCAGGAGTCTGGGAGCAGGAAAGCAAAACAACTCTTCCCCTCCTTCAGCCCAGCCTGAGTAAATGCAGCAAGGCAGGCTTGCAACAGAGCACGATCCCGATACTGCTTTGTACGAGTAGCAGTCAACACTGGTAATTACTGCACAATCAATATGCATGTTGGTAGAACATTATCAGTCATAAACTGTGTCCTCACGCTCTCTGAGGATGCCATTCAAATTTAATTAGCTCTCAGCTCTGTTATAGCTAAAGTACTTTTTAATTACCCGGTGCTTCAAGGTACAAAGAGTGATTAAACATTCCTCCCCAGCAAGTGTTTGTTCAGTCCGTGGAGTGTCCCATCTGTTCAGAACAAAGAGCTAGAACTCACAATGTAGTATCAAAAATGATTTTTAAGAGCAGGAGCTCACCTCTTTAATTACTCTGCCGTTTTTCTAGCCAAACAATGAGACTTCAGCTCATATCCACGCTGGTATTAAACAAACCCCTTATTCTGCCAGGAAGATACAGATGCAGCCCTCACAGTAGCATACAGGCTTTCGGAAGAGGACCAGTGCTTGCATTGCGTGGACACCCTGGCAGACAGCTACAGCATCATCCAAAAATGGGATGAAGAAACAACAACGACCCATCACTCTCAGAATATTAACTCAAAACAGGAACGGCAAAAAGAAAGATTTCAAAAGGCTCATTGAAATGCTGGGCTACCTAGTTGCAAAAAACCTCCACTACTTCTGCCTGCGGAATGTTACTCATCAGGACATTTAGGAGAATTGTAACATTTTGTTTAATATTGTTCAAAATCCTGCTGTGAATAAATGTTTGGTGTGTTACAAACCACAAAAGCAAGGGCTTTAATCACTCTCCTGCTGTACCAAAAGACAAAATATATTGAAAAATCAAGGACTGCAATGAAAGTGACCGAAACCTGTCAAATCTAGTGCTTAAGCACTGTCTTTAGAAAGACATGCAGACAGTGATAAAGATTCTTGACCTGAAAAGTTCTGACGGAGACATTGTAACCATTCATAAAAATACATTTTATGTGCCTAACGATCATACCTATTTTTCCCCCCCTAGATCTTTTCTGGCAAACAAGGAACATGATGCTTACTTGTACATGGCAAAACCATGCCTTCCCAGCAACAACTGGGAATTCCATTCCCCTTCCATTTCATTCCATCCTGCAAACTGATTTGCGTTGCAAACGTATTTCAAGGATCCTACAGCAACCACAGCAGGTCTGTGCTGGCTCTGCCCATGCTCCAGGTAAGCTCAGCGCAAGCGACCTCCAGCTCTAAGGCTGGCAGGTTAGCACCAAGTTGCCAGCTGTATCTGTAAGCCTTGCTCCTCTGGCACAGTGGTGCAACTGAAGGAACACCTAACCCCTCCTGAGAGCATCTCCCCGTGCTTTTCAGATCACAGCTTGTTTGCATCCAGACATCTTAAAGCACATGCAGTGAGCATAAATCTGCCTGTAAGTAGACAGACTGACTCAGCTGGCGTAGCATCAGCACTACAAACATGATACAAGCCAGACTTCAAGTGTGTTAAAATAAAAATGGTTGACAACTAAAACCTACACTTGGATCACCCACAGCTTTAACAAACGGCATCTATCACACTGTCTTTGTCACTGTCATCGATAGCAACCCAGTCAGCCACGGAATGCCAAAGGCTGTCTCAAATTTGTGTTTATTTTTGTTTGTGGGATATTCTGAGGTTGCAGCATCCCACTCCTCAAGGAACTACAGCCAGGATAAGGGCTGCTTTTGTTCCCCTCCCTGAGATGACACGTGCTTTGGCAGTGAGAGTCAGTGGCACAGCATTCATCCAGCACAGGGTACTGGGACTGCACACATGGCTTCCTGGCAGCCACTACCAACAGTGCCAAGCCCTTCTGCACCAAGCGAGTGTTCACTCCCACATTTTTACTGACTGTCACTAGATTTCCACCCTGCATCTTCCTTTCTAAGAAGGCTCTTTCTCTAGAAATGTGCCCTGTATGGCAAGACAACCAAAGAGGATGCAATTGCACAGCTTTGCTGTTCTGCTTGCTTTGGACATGGGCCATACACTTTTTTCCCCACAACTGGGTGACTTTTGGTCAGCTTTACAAGTATGCTGGAGAGAGAGCATTCATCTCTTGCTCAGGAATTGTGGGAGTCGATCATTCTGATCAACTTCTTTCTTCCCAAGAGCCACTAAACCAAAAACTGAGCTACAGCAAGTGCTAAACTCTCTTGGTGTTTTAAAAAAAACCCATTCCATGCAGCCCTCTTATCAACAAGTGGCTACAAGCTTCTTATCACCACTGCAAGCTCTACTGCTCAGTTTCAAATTCCAGAAATTTATGCCACTGTCTTTAAAAGACACATCTTAGACATGTCAATTTTTGCTAAGTTGGAATGGTGACTGGTAAGGCATAACCATAAATATCAAAGTTTACAAGCTTTCCAAAGATTTCTCCTTTAACACCTTCTAAGCCAGTTATAGAATCATACAATTATTTGATAAAACTAGCTGTCCATTAAAAAACTATTTTTTTTTGTTTCTTAAGACAAGAAAAGAAAAAGCTGCTTCAAAGACACAAAAAGATGACCAAGCTGACTTAAAACACAGCCACAAGACTTAAAGGAAACAAGTTATGGCAATCCATTAAGTCGCTGCCTGTCAGTTGCCTTAACTGCTCTTGGGATACCACAAGATCCTTCCTCCTTGGGGCACAGCAGAGTGGTCCTCACCTGAAGACACTCAAAACTCTACTTCCAGGGTTCCTAAAAGCCATCCACAGCTTACAAAGGCAGTGGCTGGTGTGGAAGAGACTGAACTCCCTCACGGTAAGAACATCAACATGCAACACCAACTAGCAGGTCTGTGGCAAGACTGAAAGGTACCGGGAAGGTCCTCACCTTGCAGTAGAGATGTGCCAACAGGAATGGTTTCGGGAATGTTGTCTCTGCTGTAAATGGACTGCTGGAATTCGGGAAAACAGTCGTTTTCGTCGGTGATATGGACCATGACCTGAGACAAAAGGACATGCTGAGAAGGGATTTCAGTTTCTACATTTAGGAAAATGGACACCTCATTCTGCACACTGCCCGGGCAGTCACTGCTTTTGCTGCTGTCCTGTCCTTACACCTCCAGTGCTAAACTGTTCCTCACGCTGCTCCTGTAACACAGCAAAGTATTAGGTGACAGAGCCCTGGAACAGGCTGCCCAGAGAGGTTGTGGGGTCTCCTTCTCTGGAGACTTTCAAAACCCTCCTGAATGCAGTCCTGGGCAACCTGCTCTAGGTGACCCTGCTCTGTCAGGGAGGCTGGACTAGATCCCCAGAGGTCCCTTCCAATCCCTATCATTTGGTGATTCTATGATCTCCACCACTTTCAAGTAGATGGGAGGCAAAGCCAAAGAATAACAAGAGGTATTTTGCAGATCCTGGAGCTCAGAGCTCAGCTTTCTGCCAGAACCATAAAGCTTCCTCCTGGGGGTTTTCACAAGTTTTCTAGGCTGTCCATGTGCATAACTGGTCCTGCTAATGAGGTAATGATGATTGCAGAGACAGTAAGAAGTAAAGTGACCCACGTACCTCAGTCACGCTGCTCAGGGTGCTCTCCACTTCCGTGGCTTTCAGCAAGAGGTGGTAGAGGTGGTGTTCGCTCTCGTAGTCCACGGGGTGGGTCAGGCTCAGCTCTCCACTCTCCTGGCTCACCTTGAAGAGGCCACTGGGGTTCGTCAGCAGAGTGTACGAAAGAGGCTGGCTCTGGAAAGAAACAGCCTCAACAACTGCTACTCTGTAAAGAATGAGAGAATGATCCTTTTGCTTCAAAACCACAACAAAAGCTGCCTCCTGAACATCTAGAAGAGGAAGATGAGGATAAGGAAAGGGGAATTGCTCACTCTCTGGGCTCAACTTTATATTCAGACTGGAAATCATGCTACAGGGAGCCCACCTACCCTCCCTTCTCTCACCAAACTGACCCTCTGGCATAGCAGGGCTGGAATAACAACCCATTTCAACCCCCATTAGCATGAAACCATCTTTTTCTTTCCCTGTCGTACCCTTCCATGTACTTGACAGCAGCTCCTGCTTTAGCTCCATTTACAGAGGTAACTGAGCTACTCCACTTTTGCCTTTTTTTGAAGCTGCATATTCAGAAAAGGAACAGGTTCAGGGATGGATGGGAAACCCACAAAGCACAGGGCCTTCCCAGGTTTTGCTGTCTACCTTGGCAGGATGTGAACCAAATGTTTGCCTTCCTGCTGAGGTACCTTTTGAAGCTGCATCTCTCACACCAGTCTCTGGCCAGCTTGACAATAACGCATTAAATTTGGCTCAGTGAAAGCTCCAGAGAAGGAAACAAATTTTCCTCCTCCTCATTCAGTCTCTTTTAAGGAGTAAATGGCACAATCTCCAGTAATTTTTCCTCCTTCATCAGCTTATTTTGATGTTTCCTACTCCTCAAAGGCCCTAGGGCGCTGCTCCACCTGCTACTCAGTGTCTTAAAGCCCATGCTGCTCTCAAGCAGCTGAACAGTGACAATAAAACCAGAGCCAGCTTGGCAGTAAAGTGGCAATGACTTGCCTTTCTAACAATTTAAATACCAGTCAGATGGGATACAAACAGCTCCGACTCTGGTTAGTTAAAAGGCAGTATTTTTCAAGCATTCATTTGTACCTGAAGTGCTCCAAGAGGTGCAGAGCCAGGACTTTGGCTGTTTTAATTCATGATACAGTACAGTAAGACCCCAAAAGCATTAAAATAATCATTTCAGCAGAATTCCAGACTCTCAAAGACCAGAAAAGGCATCATTTCTTTTAGAAAATACATTATTTTTCAGGTGTAATAGGCAAACACGTGTGCATAGCCCCGAGAAGCAACAACAGAAACATTTGCTTTATTGTGCTCTGCGAAGTTCCTCTTGCACTGCAGGGAGGGGGCTCACCTGACAAAGTACGACTTACTTTTCTCCCTCTGGAGTGTTTTCAGGGACAAACACACTGTAGGACATGTTAGTGAACTGTGGAGGTCGGGAGCCCGCCAGGATGGAAATGGAGGCGTAGGGGCTTTTGTTGCCGTACTCATCGGCGGCTTCCACGGTGACCACGTACTCCTTGTTCCACGTCAGCGGCAAGCCGGTCGTCATGATAATGCCACTGTCCTTACCTACTCGGAACCGCTCTTCGCCACCTACCAATACAGGCAGAAAGCTGGTCTGAAAAATACCTCACAGTTTGCATCTTCCCGCTTTTAAGGTAAGCTATCCTCAAATCATCTACCTATGACCTTCCATGCACTTCTTTTTCACTCTCCAGTTGTGAGCCTTATCTTTCACTCCTCACACTACGCTCTGTTGACCGGTGAAGTGTAAAAGAGACGAGAACAGTTGAGAAATGGAGCCTGAAGCTGATGGTAAAGCGGCAATCGCTTTCCAAATAGAAGTCAAGCAAAGAAAGTGGCAGCAAGAAAAATTCCCAGCTGCATAACTGTTTTACTTAAAGCACCTCCAGCTTCTACGTGCTGTACCTGCTGTATCTGTAGGAATTCCTCAAGGGAAAAAAAAACCTATCAACATAATTATAGAATAGGAAATTTTTAAGAAAAATCTGCAACAGAATTTAACTTTTTTTTTCCCCTTAGAATAGACCTACCTGCAACAAGTGTGTAAGTTATCCCAGCACTGGTGTTTTCGCTGTTACTGTAGCATGCAACAAGCTGGTAGACGAGAGTGCCTTTCCGGGCATCTGGATCGACACGGGCCAGGTAGGGGTAGGGGTACATGCCCCAGGCCAGAAGTTCCTCCCCTGGAGCAAGGAGTGTCACATGGCAGAGGTACCAGTCGTTATCTGCAAGAGATGCACAGATTTCTAGACAGCTTGTTCACAAACTTTACCTGGGAACGTTGAAGATCTTGCCCATGAGCACCTGTAAACAAGTTGAACTGCCCATCACAGTCACCCTATCGCACGCACGAAAAATTCGGTACGAGGACTTTCGCAGCTTGAGGGGCGTTGAGTGCAGTTAACAACTAATTAAAAATGCTTTCATTAATAGCTTTTAATTAGTCAGACATGCGTATTAAACGCTGTGACAGTTACACCACTTGCCATGACACTTTTAAGTGTGTACTTATCAAGACTCAGGTGTGATTTGGACTTTTTGTTTTTAACAAACACAGCATAAATGTTGCCAGTTTCCAAACCCATGGTTAGGACTTATTAAAATATTCCTCTTAAAAATCAGTGGAAGGGCTAAGCAAAGGAAATTGCCTAAATTTCTCCCTATTCCAGCACTAATTTGTTTAGTTTTCTCTAAATCACTGGCTATTCAAGGAAAGGCAGATGTGCCTTCCCCTTCTGCCCCCAGCAACCCATCTGGTTGCCTCTTCTGCGAGTTGGCTGTGGAATGGAGCTCCCCAGGACAAAGCCTCGGGCTTTGCTTCGGCAGGGAGAGGTGAAGGATGGGCCAGGTCAGCCAGCAGCTGCAGAGAGAGCAAGTCCTATGTGCTAACACAAACTGCTCTCTCCTGGGCATGATGGATCTGGGGTTGGTTGGGAGCAAGCACCTCTTCCCGGATCCCTGGAGAAAGACAGATCATACATTGATGGAACCTGTATTGTTCTGGGGCTAAGAAGTGAACTCTGATACCCAAAACAATGGATGCAGACGATTGCATCTGCCCAACCTTGGGCTGTCAGACGCGTGAGCAGCCTGGAAGGACCCTCACCAGTGGCTATCTGCCCTAGATCCCCTGATCTCTGACCGGCAGCACGGTCTGAAGGTGTTCAGGTAGCAGGGTGACCATCAGCGGGACAACTCCTGGGATCACCCCAGATCTGCTCCCGGGGTGGCTGTGCCACTGCTAGCACCAGCCCAAGGAGGGCCGTGAGCCCCTGCCGTGCAGAAGGGCTGTCCACTGAGGTAAAAAGAAGGAACCTTCTGCTGCAAAGAACCCACAGAGATTTAATTACAGTACTGTTACCTCTGGGGAGACCTGAACTCAAACCTTGAAAAGATTAATTCTGAATTCACAGCAAGTTGCCAACAGATGCTAAAGGTACCGATGAGCTTCTTGAAGAAATTTTCCTAAGCACATTTGTGTTGCAGAGGTGGCCTTGAGATTCTGCTTTATATCAAAATGAATTTATTATTGAGTATTTAAAATAAGTAAAGAAAAAAAAAAGTAAATGGGGGGGTAGGTTTAAATAGAAAAGTACATGTGAGAAATGCATTTCACAGAGCATGGAGCAGCATGTGGACAAAACCAGCACCAAAGGCAAGAAGCGAGCTAGAAATTCCAGACAATTTTAACTGCAGACCTCAAGGATCCTGTACAAAATAAAAGACTGCTCACAGATAGAGACATCCACTGACACACAAGACCTGTATTTACAAGCAGCCTTACCCCCCATGCTGGACATGTTTACCAGAGGTAATCATTCCCAGAAGACTTCACTGAAGGTTTGTGGGTTTTCTTAAAGCGTTTGAAATAATTGAAGACGCAGCTTCTTTAGCTAGAGGAAATTCTTAGATGCCATGGGTTCTGGTTTTGTAACGCACTGACGTTGTGTACGTGGGAACAGTTGTTAAACACACTCCTCTAAGAATTTTTCTCTCTGTGTTGCTCAGTGTAACACAAGGCACAAGCCTCAGCATGAGCTCACAGCAGCAGCTCTACAGCAGTCAGTATTTCAGCCATAGCCAGGAGGGATGGATGAGAAACACACATCTTCAGTAACCCAGCTTCAGAAAATGCTATTTTGCTAGGGCCAAGGAACAGAACAAAGACTTGTAGGCATGTGGCATTCAAAAAGATGATTATTCATTGACTTTCACAAAAACTTCACCTCCTCCCTCGCTATACAGTGTATTTAAATGGCCTGGTAGAATTATAGAATGATTCAGGCTGGAAAAAAGATCTTCGAGACCATTAAGTTCAACAATTAACCTAACACTGCCCAGTCCACCACTAAACCATGTCCCTCAGCACCACATCTACACGTCTTTCAATTACCTCCAGCTACCCAAAGCTGGTTGTTCAGGACCTTGTCCACATGGCTTTTGGATATCTCCAAGGAGAAGGACTTTACAACCTCCCTGGGTAACCCGTTCTAGCAAACTAAAGTTCTGCAGGTTGGTTTCAAGAAACATGTGGACCAGGTGGCAAGGGTCCGGAGAAGAGCAAAGAACACAACCAGGAAACACGTCCTCTCCGGTAGGTGGAAAGAGATTTTCAGGAGACTACAGGGGGCATGCAAACAGTGCTATAAGATGCCAAAGAACTGATGTATGAAGTCAGAACAAAAAGTAACAAACTCTCATTCCCAAGGAAAAGGTTTGTGATTCATGTTGGAGGTGGGGGAATCCCCCAGCAATTTCATCCGTCAGTGAGATCTCCAAGACCCGACTAGGCAAATATCTGCCACAATCACTTTGTTATAGCAAAGCCTGCCTCTGGGCAGGGGCATGGTACCAGCAGCACTGTTAAATCCTTTCCATCACACTTTAATCCGCCTGCCCTTCAGCTTTTGCACGTCATTGATTTCTGAAGCTTACATGTTCACGGTCACTCATTCCCCAGCAGCCCGAGGGATTGTCTGGCATAAACATTCTTTGGCTCTTGGGTTTTTCTTTGCTGTTCACTTAAAGGTAAGAAGTGAGGGAAGGAGTGAATGCCACTCTAGGTTGGGTCTTTTCCAACCTAACTGGTTCCATGATTGTACAATTCTGTGAGGAAAAGACTTTTATAAAGGCCAGGTCTAAGTTGGAGCAAGTCCCAAAGTCTAACAAAACTCAGCGTTGAACGTGCACCAGAGACCAGCCAACAGCTCTGTTCTCCCCTGCTATTCAGAACCCATTCAGAAGCAGCACTTTGAACCCGTTCTACTCAGCAGTACAGACATTTCCAGTCCGTCTCCTCTGCACACACATCAGGTGTGAGAAACTCAAGGATTTTAACGTGTGATAAATGCCCAGTAACCAAATCCTATGGAAGTTTATGACAAAGACTTTAAACGAGACAGTGAAACAAACCCAGCCTCGATAAAGTAGGGCTTTCCTCCACCAACGCATTGCTTTTTCAACTGTCATAACCGCAAAGGCATTAACAGATCAAGCCTCTGAAATCAATAGTGTTTTATTTTGTTCCACTGCCACAACCGCCGCACCCTACTGAATCAAAATGGGCCATCACCCGGCGATGCTACAGCTCACCCGTTCAGTCAGTGTGAATCAGCCACCCAAAGGAAGGAAATACCCAGGGAAGCAGCCCCTACAGCCTGTGAAAGAAGGCTGTCAGCCTGGGAAACACTTGGCTGCTACATCACACATTTGAGAAAGAGTCTCGGTGTGATCAGTTTAGAACAGAATTTAAGAGGGGCTGATTTTCCTGGAGGTACCAGCATCAAGGTATCTCCCAAGGCTTCAGCTTTACCTCTGGCTTACATATAAGAAAGGCATGTCAGGGAGACATGAAAGGGATGTCAATCAACCACCAGCTAGGAGGAATCTAAGAAAAAGGGTTAGGATGTAACAAGTGTTGGGGGATATGGTCTAGGGGTGAAAGGTTGGACACGATGATGCCATGGGTCTTTTCCAACCTAGATGATTCTATGTGCAAGAATGAGTGAACTCACCACATGGCCATGCAGTGAAGACCTGATTGCTTTCTGTCTTTGAGGGCTAAACGCACTTCAGCAGATCAGAGCAGATACAGCTAAACTGGGAGGAGCGGCCGATACACCAGAGCTGTGCTGCCATCCAGAGAGAGCTGGACAGGCTGGAGAGCTGGGCAAGGGCAAACCCCATGAAGGAAACAAGGGGTAGAGTCCTGAACCGGGGGGG
>JANHFX010005181.1:30500-44293 GCA_027560015.1 Chloroceryle amazona
AGAATCAGCAAGGTTGGAAGAGACCTTTAAGAGCATCCAGTCCAACCATTAACCCCACTCTGCCCAGTCCACCACTCAGCCATATCCCCCAGCACTACATCTGGGGGGCTTTTAAACCCCTCCAGGGATGGTGACTCAACCACCTCCCTGGGCAGCCTGTTCCATACCTGACAACCCTTGCAGTGAGAAATTTTCTTTTCCTCATGTCCAGTTTAAACCTTCTCTTCTCCAGGCTGAACAGCCCCAACTCCCCCAGCCTGGCTTCATGCAAGAGATGCTCCATTCCCCTGACCCTTTTGGTGGCTCCTCCTCTGGCTCCAAGATGTCTACAAATCTCTGAGCGCCTTCAAGGAGGGGAATGGTTCCCTAGAGAGGAGAGAACAGCTTATTCCCTTTTAGATACAAGAGTTACTTTCCTAAAGGATGATGGCAACTTAGGAAAACACAACATGAAGACCATACCTGATTTTCCATTTGGCTGCTGTTGATGACACAAGGGGATAGTTCAGCCTATAACTGCAGGTGCAGAAATACAGAACAATGTTTTGGATAAACCCAGTGGTTTTAGGGCATTTTTATGTATGACCTGCAAGAAACCACCTGAATACCATTTGATCCCATAATATTTTTTTCTTATAGTGGGATTTTTCCTACTTGTATTTATATTCCATTAACTACTTCCACGTGCTATACGGCTCAACTACTGACACCTGCCAGAGAGGAAGGCTTTTTATTTGACTTTTCTCTTCTACATAGGGATTAATTGGTATTAATCCCTATTTATTTAGTATTAATTTCTATTTAATTGGTATGAATCCCTAATTAATACCTGCAGTCTGCCAACGCTGCTTGAAAATTAAAACAAAACCACCAACCCAGAACTGAGCTTTTTTATTTTTTCTTTTAAAAACTCCCGTTGATCATCACAGAAAATGGTTATACCAGCTCCTACACTACCTCACATGCTTTCCAATTTTCAAACAGCCCTGGGCAACAAGATGCCGACAGCATCATTAGCACAGGTATTCTTTTTTTTTATAGTTACAAGAGAGTAGAGAGAGCATTTTGGAGTACCGAGAAAACAATCAGAAAGCATTTTATACAAATCAAATGAGGAGAAAAGCAAGCATCCCACTGAAACAGGCTTACATTCATGTAGGAAAACTTTTTGCTTGCACAAATCAGTGGTTTTGGTTTGGTTTTGGGTTTGTGTTTTTTTTTCATTCAAAATAATTTGTAATTCAAATGCGAAGAAACTGTTTACATACTTGCTTTTCTTGTGTGTATATATTAATTGAAGACAGATTGATATGGCTGTCGAGAGAGACAAAACAATCTACCTTCAAGTGTATCTTCACTTGCTGCCTGTCATAACTTGTCAGCTTTCAGATTATACTGGTAGGAAATGTTATTAAGCACTCATTGCCTTTACTTTCTTGCCAGTTTTGCTTCCAGGATCCAACATCTAAGGAGACCCTCCATCTGTTCAGGCTGCTTTTTACTCCATGGAGTCTTTTTAATGAGCTGATTCACCTCGGTAGGTAAGCTGCTGGAAGAGCCAAAACGCGCTAAATTTTAGACAGCTAATAATACATGGGATTCATCCTTTCTTTCCAGCACACAGCATCATGGTTTTAATTTGGCTACCAAAAGACGTGTTCCTCTGCCTTATGTCAGCTGGGCATAACTCACAGCTCAGGCTACAGAACAATAAAGTCAATATCAAAATCATAATCAGCATCCTGCACTGGTTCTGCGAGCTTCATGGCTTAATCATTTCAATTTACTAAATTTAAGGTATCTCTGGAGTTTCCCTACTGGCTTTCTGAAAAGATCATCATTGGTCCTCTTTAAATTCTGGACATAAAACAAAATGACACACAAAAAAATGACAATAATGATGTAAAGAATAAAGCTCTGCTGTGAAATATGCAATGAGGAGCTGCCAGAGAGATTAAAACTGAACCCTCTGGCTTGAAAGTCAAGGCTTGGCTCAATTCTTCCAACTCATCATACACACGACTATAGGACTTTATATCATTTATTAGGAAGCTGCTGGGATAAGGCTACATTGAATTACACTGAGGTCAGACCTTCTCCTGATTTCAATTCCCTTAGACACAGCACTTAAGTCTAAACACAAAACTTTCAACTTTGAAGAAGAGCATCTTCATCCGAATGAGGCAGATTAAGTCAAGCAGGACAAACCTGCACTACGTACACCAGCAAACACGGGTGAGGCAACAGTCTACCTGCTGACAGAATACCACGTTCTTTGCTCATGCGAGACACTGAATGAATTAAATAGACTTGATTATCCAATACAGAAACGAAAACAGCGCAGGAAAACGTCATTTGGGTTATTTTCAAAGTTATCTCACCAGATCCTACCACTTTTTGGTCAGCCCGCTCAAAAGTACTGCCACGAAAAATACACAGCAACCCAACCTCTTCTTCAAACCTTCATCCCAAGGCACAGCCCAGACAAATGAACGAATTGTTCTAAGGGCATCATTTCCCAAAAACAGATTTATTTTTTTTTTCTACCAAGCAAAACAAAACAACAAAAGAAAGCCACCTATAAAAGCAGTAAGTCTTCCAGCCGTGGGCTGCCAGAACTGGTAATAAACTCAAAGTGTAGCCTTCAAACAGAGGTGAATTAGGAGCAAAACCACAGCTGTGACTGCACGTGAGGATACCTACTCACCACGCTTGCCACGTGTCAAGTCACCCCAATCTGCTGCACGTCTACACCAATGCTGGGAGCATCATTAACGTGGGCTAAAAGCATGGGATGCTCTAAGCTCTCAAGAGCTTAGAGGATCCCGTGAAAACCTGAAGCTCCTGAGAGCTTAGAGCATCCCATGAAAACCAGAAGCAATTTGAGAGCTTAGAGCATCCCATGAAAACCTGAACTCTGGTTGGCTTAACAGCTACGGGACAGGCTGACTGGCGTGTGACCTGCCATCAAGAAACACATTAGCAGGGTGATGACAGAAGGAGCGAGGATTAAGATGCTGATACTGAGGGTGGGTAGCTTTCCAGCCTTACCAGAATAGAGCTGCCCTAAAACAACTCACCATGACCACAGTGGCCACCAAAGTGGGAGGCTGCAGAGGGCAGCACTGCCACGCACTTGGCTTGCGTTACCCAGCACAGTACAGCACAAAGAACAGAAATGAAACATTAACTTTATTAACCTCGGGGTTGCATGGATCATAAAATCTCTGTGATTTTTAAGGTCTCTCTCCCTGAAAATCAGTATCAGACTTTGAACGTGCTGATACTGTACCTGGCCATTGACAATCGCAGAATCATTACAGTTGGAAACGACCTTCAAGATCATCAAGTCCAACCATCTACTAAACATTACCAGGATCACTAAGCCATGTCCTGAAGAGTCACATCTGGAGGTTTTCTGAACCCCTCCAGGGACGGTGACTCCAGCCCCTCCCTGGCCAGCCTGTTCCAAGGTCTCACCACTCGCTCAGGAAAATTTTTTTTCTCCAAATATCCAACCCAAACCTTCCCAGGGGCAACTTCAGCCCATTGCCTCTTGTCTTTTCACTACTTACCGGGGAGAAGAGACCAACACCCACCTCACTGCAACCTCCCTTCAGGTGGCTGTCTCCTCTCAGCTGCTTCTTCTCCAGACTAAACAGCCCCAGGTCTTTCAGCTGCTCCTCATAGGATGTCTCCTCCAGACCCTTTAACAACACCCTTTTGAGTCCTGCACATGTGCCCTCATTGTGAGACTTTCGAGTGCAAGATCGGTTGTGAGGCTGCAAGAAGGCTTTGGGTCTGTAAGAATAAAGTGGTTTGCAAAGGATAACTGGGAGGTGGAGTGCCAAGGATGGGATGGGAATTGCCAACTCTGAGACCACAGGGGGGGCAGAAACACAGCTTTAGGGCAGGGAGACTTAAGAGAGGAAGCAAAAGTCATCAGGGATGAAAAGGGGATTGCAATTCGTTCCCTTAGGAGGGCAGAGGGAAGGAATAAGCCCCCAAGTACAGGAAGAGAAAAAGGCTTGGCTTCACTACCAGTGCTGAAGTAAACTGGGAGCAGCAGCAAATGAGTGGTGCTCTCACCTAACTGCCCAGGACAGAGGTCAGCTTATTTACAGGGTCCTCACATTTGAGAGGTCTTCACACGCTACTTCAGCAGGAGGAATACCTGGATTTGGGGAAGCTGATCTGTGACTATTTTGATGCATTGCAAGCACAGACAAACTGTTCAGTAGCAGAAATAAGGACAGGAGGTCTTTGTCATGCCACAGAGCAAAACATAGTTGCAAAGCAGAGACATCACCGCCTCAGACGCACAAAGATCCAGCTTCAATTAGATTTAAACCTCATTTTGTTCAAGAGCTGGCCCAGATTACTCAGTTATGTACATTAGGGAAGCAACCCCTGAAAGAACTGCCCTTCACTCTCCACATGATGCTGGGGATTTTTACACCAATTTGCAGAAAGCCATTTTCAAACTACTGTTAGAAACAGCGAATTCTCCTGAGCAGCAGGGATGTACGTGAGATTTTTCCTCTGAAGGAGGAAAGGACAAGAAGAAGAGCTAAGCAGAGTATTTAATCTCTACCTGTTCTCTTCAGAAACAGAAGCAGGTTAAGTACAAGACCTCCAAGGATGTACTCCAGCTACATCAAGGCTGAAATTATCCAAAAGCTTTTGGTACGGATTTTAGTTGGAGTCTGAATTACCTGCTTTAGAAAATAGTAACACTGGTATTTGATACCAGTAATAACAAGCAATAATAATAATAAAAGAAGAAGGTGGTGACCAATTACAATGACAGTTTGAAGGTCAGAGTCACCTAACGCCCTGCAGAAACCTCAGTTATGCCAGCTCTGGTGTCAGCATTGCCAATCACATCTGAACGGTGGTTCCATCACTGAGCTACGCAGGAGTCCCAAGAGATCAAAAGCACTTCCCACCTTCAAGTGGAAAATGACTTGCACATTTCTCTTCTTCCATCACCCGTGGACAAAGCTGTACTGAAAACATAATAAAGCAACATATACACCTTACACCTATGAGAGCACCTTCTTTAACAGAGCTCACTGCTCTGCAAACCTATGTGCTTTTAAAAAGACTGGCATGTAAAAAGCCTTTGGTGCACTGAAGCCTAACTCACCTTTGACAAGGCTTCTAAATGACAATGCTTTTGGAGTCAAAAGAGCAAATACAGTGCTCTAAATAGAAACATCACCAAAATAATCATATAAAATACTCTATTTGGCAAGGAGTCCATTTTTTTATATTGCACTACAGTTGAACATCCAGGTTCTTTATTACTTTCAAGCTATGCTCATGCTGTAATAATAGTTCATTAACATAAATTGTAAGGCAATGATGCATATAATTCCAGGAAAGCAAAATTACAGTTATCTGGAACGTGCCAAAATGTATAGAGTGGTAGGGGTTGGAAGGGAGCTCTGGAGCATCAAGTCCAACCCCCCTGCCAGAGCAGGGTCACCCAGGGCAGCCCCCACAGCAACAGATCCAGGGGGGGTTGGAAAGTCTCCAGAGCAGGAGACTCCACAGCCTCTCTGGGCAGCCTCTTCCAGGCTCTGGCACCCTCACAGCAAAGTTTTTCCTCCTGCTGAGGTGGAACTTCATGTGTTCCAATTTGTGACTGGTGCTCCTCATCCCATCTCAGGGCACCACTGACAAGAGCCTGGCCCCTTCTCCTTGACACCCACCCTGCAGATATTATTCATAAACATTCATAAACATTTATAAACATCATTTTTGTACCAAGCACAGCAGTGGGAGAAGAGACAGCCAGGAGAGCCTCACTTCATCCACCATTGGTAGCTAACCACCACCCGCAACGTACGCAGCAATGCACGTTAAACAGAAAACCAGGTGGAAACATTTTTGAACAGCTAAAGAATGGCAATGGTTTACAATCTCCATCACTGCCAAAGCTTTGACCCTTGTATTGGCATCATCCAAACTGGAACAGATGGAAGCTAAACGTGCTTCCATCGATCACAGGACCATAACAAACTCCCTGCCTGGATTGTCTCTCAGCATTTCGGGTGCTCTTTGGAATATTGCAAATGCAATTCAGCACGCACACCTTGACCAAACAAGCTTTATACTGTAGCTATTCTTTTGCCTTTACCATAGCTTAACTTGCCTTTCCATTGATAAGGAAGTAACAAAGGCATGGCCCAAATTATTTCATGCTCCCCTGACATAAGCACTCCCCTTTTTATAACTTTTTGGTGTCTCTCGACCTACTTGGTGTATTTTGATTATGTTTAAATCCATTATTCATTCTCCTTACCTCCAACCACTCATACCTTGGTAGCACCATTTGGTTTGCCTATTGCTAAAAGTACACTTGCCCCCCTTGGCACTATTTTATTCCCTTACCTGAGATGTTAGCATTTTTTTTGTTGTTCTTCCCCTGAGAAAGATGTACCTGGTGGTTTGGGCAGTTGACCAAAAGTTCTTTCATAAGCCCCTGCTTTTTTCTCTGTCTCTAGAAAATGAGGTCCACACTTAGAGATGACAGCAAGCCACAACAGAAACTGAAAGGCACGATGCTGCCGGTGCCCTTTCCAGAGGGAAACCAGCCCCTGGTGTAGCTAATCTTGTTTGGGGCTGTTTATCCAAGTTCAGCAAGGTCTCTACTGAGCTAACTCCTCTCATCAGCCCATGTAAATCTCCTGTTACTACCCCTCTAACATTACTAAGAGCTTTAATGGTATTATTGTCCTTGACAGGCAGATTATTCCACCCCAGTCTGGGAGCCCCTTGCTGGCCCCACGAGCGAGCAGGACCTACTCACTCCTGGTGAAGCGTGTCCTTTAGTGGCAGGAGCAAAGAGGGGTGGGGTGTCTGAGGTATCCTCACCCCTATCCCCCAGTGCTCGGCCACTGCAACATGCAAGGCACAGATGCAGTTGGTCTTTTACCATCACACCCCTCCTGCTCCTCTCTCTTGCTGAAGACAGAAGCCCAGCAGGCACCCTGCCAGCGCCTTCCACCAAGGTCGAGGACAATAACGTGCTCTGTGCAGCCGAGCCGTGCCAAGTGGTAGCAGATGGCATCTCCCCCCCCAACCCCAGCCCCTGTGGCTGCAGTTGGCAAGCCATAAGGATCACCCTTTTCTGGGTGTTTTCCTTTTCCCTCCTCCAGGCTGGCACGCAGCAGACTGGCTGAGGAGGCTGTCACATTTTCTGTGCTCACCCCGAAGAAGACATCTGCCTGGGCTGCACACACACGGTTGGTTGCCCCCAAACATGTGCTGCTTGCAACCCACATCGAGTGGGACCATTGGCTGCTGGGTACAGCTTGTTTCAACCCAAAGCAGTGGTCCTCCTCCTCCTCCTCCCACAGAAAAGATTGTTTGGTCTGCAGCAGAAGTTGACGTAATACCATCAAGCTCTGCTCCTTGACACTATTCCTTCATTAATCAGCATGTAAATTGTAGACCAGCTTCATTAAGACCTGACAGTTAACCTCATGCTTGAAGTGTGAAGCTACCTTTCCACAAACACGCATCAATTACATGTTCCTCCTTGTTACTTCTTCCAGGAAATAAAAGGGAACCACACGCTGAAGTTACGGATACAGCAGGGGTGTCAAACACATTACAGAAGATCAAGAGTTCACAACCAGTTGTGCCAATTTGCTTTATAAAAGACACACGATTTAATTAGCAGAGATTTCCATCTCCAGGGGTAGCAGGACAAGCTATGAATCATGCAATCATTTCAGCTGGAAGAGACCTTCAAGATGATCAAGTCCAACCTTATTCCTAGTCCTATCCAAACCACTAAACCATGTCCCCAAGTACAACATCTACCTGGCTCTTGAACACCTCCAAAGATGGTGACTCCACCACCTCCCTGAGCCAACTACTAGTCCATGAGAAGAGATGGGACAACATCACCTCGGGCAAAGACATGTGCCACCAAAAGCTTTTGATTTCTTGTCAAAGGGGAGGACTCAGGCTAACCTGGCTTTTGCCGTGCTGAATAACCCATCAATGCCATGTACTGGTACATGATATACCTGTGAAAATGGCAGATCTAGGGTAGAAATTCTGCTTTTTCAGCCTTAAATTTGACACCCGTGCCAAGAAACAAAGACAAGTGAGGGCCTTGCACTCTCCCTGGGCTTAAAAAGTTTTGTCCCACTCCTCTAATATGAGGTGGAAAAAGAAGAATGATGACACCTTATTTTAAATAAGGTCAGTAATGGGAAAGGAGGAAGATGAGAGTCTGCAGAAGGGCTGGATAAAGACCACAGGACTTAGGAGCATCTTACCAGGAGAGCCACAGCGTGGAGGATTAGATCAGGCAGCAACACCCAAGCACATGAGAAAACATGACCCTTCAGATCTCTAAACTTCAGGAAAATAATCCAATTTCTGGTCAGATGACCTAGGCACTTGGAGGCACCATATTTTGTGGATGTTTGGCTAAGCCACCCTTTAAACCAACCAGAGCTTATGTTTCCCACTATCAGAGATGAGAGGGCTTCATAAACTCACTGCCTGCAATCCTTTTGCATCCCACATCAGGAGCACAAGCTCACCAAGAAGTCAGCTCTGCCTTCAGACAGCTTCAGGCAACTCACCTCCTCTCTCTTTCCTACCATCATAAGCGGGATGCCATCAGGTCATTGGACAGAGGAGGTGTATGCATTTTAATCGGTTCACTTTTCGCATCTGCAGAGGTTCTTGCCAAAAATGGCAACAGGCATGTGAATTTCATTATCATTATCATTATTATTACCAGTGTTAGTGCAGAAGACTGGCAGGTATCTCTACGACACAACACCCCACTGGATAATGGCATCTTAAATGTCTAAGCTCTGAAGCATTCCTCCGTAACATTTCTGTCTCACTTCTTCCTACAACGCTATTTGCACCCCTTAATCTCACCAAATACAATC
The DNA here is from genome assembly GCA_027560015.1 of Chloroceryle amazona. NCBI lineage: Eukaryota > Metazoa > Chordata > Aves > Coraciiformes > Cerylidae > Chloroceryle > Chloroceryle amazona. The sequence goes on from JANHFX010005181.1 coordinate 39,431, forward strand.
ATCTTTGGACAACTGAAGCACAGAAAGAGCAGAGGTAGGCAGCAAAGTAATCATTACCACGATTCATCGGAATCATTTCAGCAATGGGGATATCTGATTCTGTGATATTTAGAATTCTTTTTTTCCTCAAAAAGCTTAAGTTACCGCTGCCTCTGATTTATTCCCCCCTCCATTTCACAGAATTTGTTTGGGAATCTGTTTCAAGCTCTGCTCCATGATATGCCAAGGATACTGCTGATGTGCAACGAGCTAAAAACGGAAGCCCTGACCAGGGGCTTCATATCCAACACAGAATTATTATTAATTATGTCACCAGGCTTTCTGATATTACCACTAGAGGGATGTATATGAAGCTCCAAAAAAATGAAAGTTAGTAGCTGTCAAAGATGCCATTCAGAAGCTATTGTGGTTAGGAGGACAAAAAGACATTTCTATATTTAAAGAACTCATGTTTAAACGAGTTACTGCAGCCTCCTCTGCGCTAGGTACAAGTGCTACTAGAAAAGGGACCACCTCGTCTCAGCGGGGAAAGTGCCCCATCTCCCCTCGCAGGATAAGCAGGACATTTTCTGGTAAGTTCTTTAGTTCTTCTCGAGATTGAATCACACCAATCCTGGCCTTTAACCAGATGTGATAGAATCCTCCACGTGAAGGAAAGGAGGTGAAACTACTCTGCAAGTATGTGTCGGGATCTTGGTCCTGTCTCTCTCCACTAAACCCCCAGTATAAAGATTAAAACAACAACGTCCTGCTGGCTATCTCTACTTCAGATTTACATTTCCTTAACATCACTAAATTGCAATTAATTGCAATTTCCTTAACATTATTAATTTGTACCTTTTGTAAGGATGCAGGTATCGCCTCAATTAAACGTGCGTGAGTGCAAGGGCAGAGAGAGGTGCCTTCCCTGTTGTCATGGCTACTGAACAACACCAAAGGCACAAACCCCATGTTTAAGGGGGATATTACATGCATTGACCAGGTGGGACCTGTGCCTGAAATAAGAAGATCACACCAACACGATGGCTTGGTGGCATGACTTCATCTCACTTCACACGGATATAGGACTGGAAATGGCTGAGGTTTTGCTTTTCTAAAAGCTACGAAGGAGACAAACCTCTTATGGGCACATCACATCCTTGCACATCACAAGAGCTGCTGCTTGAGATGGAAGAGTTCTCCCCCCTGAGCCCTCATCATTAACCTTATGTGAGAAACAAGCAGCAACACTCCAGCCGGCTTCGTTTCACTGACTCCAGGCATTTCCAAGGGTCACTTAAAAAAAAAAATAAATGCAGTTTAAAGTTGTTACAGCTTCCTCTGCAGGACAAGAATGAGATGGGGGGATGCCTGCGTGTCCACTTGCAGAGAGGTGGCTCCTTACCAAACCCATTGTCGAGAAATGGCTCTGTCAATAAGGATGGCAGCGTGTCCAGGAGACCTTGGATTGGAAACGAGCAGCACTCAAAGCTGCTTTAGTGCAATCTTCCATCGCGCGGAGGTATCTCTGCCCAGTAAGGCTTGTGCCCATTTGATTAAACACCCTGTCTGCTCCTTCCAAAAGATATCAGAGGTAAAATTAGTTCAGTCGGCAGTATCAGCAATGCCCTTGAGGTCCTGTGCTCCTGACAGCTAATGAAGAGGCACTGCTGGCTGTCAGCACATGCAAGGGGAGGCATTCATCTTTGTGGCAGCGACAATTAAATCCACCGGGGTCACACCAGGAGGAGATAGGAATTCAGGGCACAGAACGAGCCAAAGCAGCTGACTGGTTTAACACTTCATTTTTCGGTTTTATATCCCAGGGAGAAGGGAATCAATTTTGTGCTAGCCGTGCTGATGGTGAAGGGAGTGCAGAGCACCTGCATGACAGCAAAGGCAGACAGAACCTCAGTGCTTGGGACATGTACAGGGGCACCGGGAAAAGGCTTCTTGTTTTTTTTTCCAGCAGGGTGGCAAACCTCTTAAAACACAAACAATTTTCTCCTCAAGTCAAGAGAAGGAGGTTTGCCTAGTGCCTTGTGTTCCTCACACTCTGCTAAGCCTTCAAAGAAAGCTACCTGCTGTTCATGTGGGTGTATCCTCATCTTGGACGTGGTAATTACTCCCAAGAAGATAAGGCAGGGAACTCTTGCCCCTTAGTCCTCATCAGACAACATCTTTCCAGAGAACAAATGGTTCTCCTTCAAAACAACAGGGTTCAAAACCTTCTAAAATATTCCACCCCCGAGACATCACATTGAGTTATACCAGTGACAGTCGAATATGTCAGCTAATCATCATCTGCCCCTTTTGGTGCCTCACTGTAGAGTCCAACCTTTCCCATCCCACCGAAGACTTCTAGGACTGCAAAGTATTGATATCAGAAGAGAAGAATAGAATAGAAGAAGAATATAATAGAAGCTACAGTAAGTACCCAGCATCTCAGCTGTGAAGGTACATGGGAGCATTACAGAGAAAATTGCTTGTTTAACCAAAAAAGACTTTTGTAATTCCTGTTTTGTCTCATGTCCCTTAGAGAGAAAAAAAAAGTAGAATTGAACTTCTCAAACCCACATTGTCCAGGCCTTCATGGGCCCTTAATTAAAAATGCTGCCCATCAGTAGCTGACAAGAATTATCACCTGGTGTGGCCTTCCCATTTCAGATGTTTGAGAACTCACGGCGACAGTCTCAAAGGGCTTAATCTGCTAAGCACTGTGTATCAAGAGGGAACTGGAGAGTTTTTAATAACATTACAACACAGTGGCAGCCGTTTATCACCTCAAACCTCACAACACACTCATGGAAGCTAAAGGGGCTGGTTACCAACAGTGATATCAGGGTGACATGCACATATGCAAAACAGATCCCTTCTGAGTCTCGGCCACGGGCACAAACCTAAACGAACCTAAGGGGATTTCAATATAGCTATGCTGCAGAAATAAAGCACCATCATCCTTTGGAATTGGAAAAAAAAAAATGAACTAATTAAGCTGTGAGGAGTGGAAGCCTTTTGCAGCAGTAGGAAAAAAAAAATAGTTTATTATTCAACCTTTTATGTACATGAACCTCAAACTTACCTCATGCTCCCTACTAGAACAGTTAAGCTGCAAGAAACTTCATTTGCCATATGGTATGCAATTAAAGGCATAAAAAAAAGGCCTGTGGAAACCTTTTTTTTTTTTCCCCCCTGGATAATGAAAACATAATTCCAATGATTTCCAAGTTCTGGGAATTAATATTTCAATCCCTTGCAGAGATTTGCTAATAAAGCCAAGGGCTTTTGGTAAATGCTCTGTAGTCAAAGAGTTCCCAAGTCCATAAAGTCAGTCGGGACACCTGATGAAATACTGCTTGCTGTTCTGAGAAAGAACAGCCTAAGAGCTTCATACCAGAAAAAAAAAAAGGAGATTCAGACATGCTGTGAGCAGTAACAACTCGAGTCCTCCAAAAAAATATAAAAATACTTAGTAGGGCACCTTCCCCAACAGCCCTGGGGAGCGCTTATCCTAACAGCAACTTGTAAAACCCACCACAGGCTTCTAACTTACCTCAAAAATAACTTTTAGAAGAAAAGCTGGGATGCAAAAGCAAACAAATGTTTGAAGAGTATCATAGAAGTCAAAGCTACTGGAGTATCCCAACTGAGACAGGCTTGTATGCGACAGTTGAGAGAAACTGCTTTGGTTTCACATCCTTTCCAGCTGAGGTGTATGGGAAGGTAGATTCAGCAGTTTATGTCATGTTTTGGTTTATTCCACATACTTCTGCTTGAAGAAGCAGAAAGGAGTCGTCTCATTGCAGCAATCCCTTTGGCCTCTCACAGGTGTTCCTGTGTTGGCAGGGGGGGTTGGACTCCACAGTCTCCAGAGGTCCCTTCCAAACTCCTACCATTCTATGTTTGGGTTTATTCTCTCGACTACAGCTCTCAGGCTTGACAAACCAGCCTTAAGCAAATGTCCTGGTTTGAGTTAGACCAGAACTAGTTCTGCTCAGGCATTTTACTTTTCAGGCCAGTTTCTTCCAAGGAACTGCTCTTTCTGAAGTTAATAGCAGATTTTTGCAGCCAGTGTCTGTTTGTAGCGGTGATAATGGGTGGTGGTTAGTTACTACCTAAGGTCACTGCTGCACCTTGTGTACCACATCAGGCATGTTGTAAGAGGTCACACTTGCAGGGAGGAGAGAACAGGACGGGTGTCCAAAAGCTAACCAACAAACTGGCATCTAAGCCTTCCATCCCATGTATGTCATATCCAGTATAAAGCTGATGAATCACAAGGGTCAAGCTCTTCTTCAATGGCCAGTGTCCAAGGAGGACTCTGTCCATTCTGCCTTTGATTCCAGTTCATGCATTCCCAAAATCAGTTCCAGGATCCAGCTCCTGAATCTGGTTCCATCTGCTGCTGGGTCCAGTCTGGGACTTCCCCAGTGCCTGCTCCACAGCATCAGTGGTGATGGTATTGCCATCGGGGTGGTTGGGTTTGATACTGGGCTTGTATCTATGTGTATATATTTCATTTGATCGCTATTTTCATTAAAGCAGCTTTAGTTTCCCTTTCCAATCCATAAGCTCCTCTCCTTTACTCCTTTTCTCTTTCCCTATGGGAAAGGGAGAGGGGTTAATGGAGAGCATCGGTCATTTGCCTAGCGCCTGGCACAGCCCTAACCCTTGACCACAAACGAAAGAAGGTAATTCCTGCTTTGTGCAGCCTCCACCACCCACGGCTCAAGAAAGATCTCATGATACCTGATGGGAGGAGAGGTAGCCCAGAAGCTGTACACACAAGAAATCAGCAGACACACAAGGGGAGAAAAAAGCAACTTCCCTGAATTATCATAGACTCACAGAATGTTAGGGGTTAGAAGGGACCTCTGGAGATCA
>JANHFX010005182.1:0-27697 GCA_027560015.1 Chloroceryle amazona
TCGGAGGAGGCGACGCGCGTGGAGGCTGGAAAATCAGCTCACAGCTCCGCGCGGGATATCCATAGAAACGGAGATTAAAAGGATGAAATAACTTATTTTGTTCTAAACAATAATGTTGCTATAAATACGAACGTTTCCCTTGTTCCCTTCCTGAAAAGCACAGAACGTTTTACCAGGCTCATCTCTTCCCGAGACGAGCCAGGGTGCGTGTACCGGGCCCCCCAGGAGAACGCTGCGTATTCCCGTGCTGGGAAGGGAGCGAACCCACGGTCCCTACCTGATCCCGTTTGAAACCAGTAAACTGCACGGGATCTTTCCAAACAAAGCCACTTTCAGTGTTTTGCACTTCATCTGCAGCAGGGAAATCTGTCTTCCTCTGCCTAAGTGAGTGCTTGTGGATTTATTTTTTTTTTCCCCTCAAATTGCATTTGATCATCGAGTGAATTTCGTGCTGGCTCAAGCCGCTGGGTCGACTCCTTGAAAATGGCTCTGTCTGTCTTTCGAGAAGTTACGGCGGCGGCGGAGCGATTGCTGCCGGTGATTTCCCAATCTGCTGCCGTCCTCCTTTGGAGGAGCAGCACCATTATTTCAGCCTCCATGGCCACTTCTCACCGAGGCTGCCGCTTACAAAGATATTAATTGCAATGGCAGGTTTTATGTTAATGGCTCCACGAAACGATCAGCCCGACAACTATAGATCTTCAGTTTGTTAGTTGGCCATACTGGGCATAAAACTGATGGCGTCCAGCGATGAAAGCGCCAGGCCTGTGCCTGGCGAACTCCACGAGACCGGAATCCCAGAGCCCCTGTGCGTGGCACACGCGGCGGCCGTGGGGCTGGACCCAGGGATCCCTCTGGAGAAGGAACCCCCTTTTCCTCCAGAAGTGCCACTGCTCGAGGGAGGGTGGCTCTTGGCTGGGCCGGTGGCCGCGTGTCCGCAGCTGGGGTGTCCGTGGGGAGGTGAGGGTGCCCACCCGGGGTCCCCAACACCCTGGTAAGAGAATGTCGGGTGCTGCAGAGCGGCAGCCGGCTGCAGGGATGGAGCTGCACGAGCCTCCAAATTCTAACAACGTAACCGGTTTGGTAGCTCTAAAATAGGATTTTAATCCTGGGAAGCATCATTTCACATTCCAGTGATCTAATCAAAATCCTTTCCTCTAATCTCTCCATGGTCCCCCCTTTCTAGATGAAAGAGGCTGGAGTTCCTGCCTTCACCCTTTCTCCGCTGCCTCCCTGTTCTACCAGTCTGTTCTGTGTCCAGGCAACTGCAAAGAGACATTTCAAAGGCTCCTGCCGTGCCATGTGGATGTTTTCTCTTGTTAGTTTGGACTGCAGGTGTGTGAGCCTCAAGGATGAAGTATCGTGGTGCTGTTTTAGGTTCGGGGCGTGCAGTCACGGTACAATAAATCACATCGTAACGCTCCGCTTTGAACGCGCACGCACAGAAAAGGGAAAAGAAAAAAAGCATCTGACCTGAATCATTTTCTGGAAACACATCTGGTTAAAATCCAAAGTTTTAAATTGAGTAATATTTTAAAATACATTTGGTAGGTATTAAATTACAGTGTTATATCTGGTAATATTTATGATACTAATGTGTTAAGCGGAGGTTTATATCTGTCAAGAAATATGAATGATTGTCGTATGGGGTAACAAACGTATCCTGATAGAAATAGGATTTTATGATATTTTTAACATTATTGTAGTCCTGCTTGCAGAAGTTACATCTTGCAACGTTATTGCCAGTTTGAAATAAAAGCTCTCTGGCTAGATACCGAAGCTTTTAGCAATATAATTCTGAATAAGTATAAACAGTACAGCGGATTTTAGGAAGTACTGAGAAACCTTAACTCTGCCGGAAGACAAACCTTAAGCACTTATAATTCCTCTTGCCTTCCGTGCAGGATCAAGTCCCTTATTTGCCATTTTGTGTGGCAGCAAGCCCAAGGAAATCCTGCTTGACAGCTCTGTTTTCTCAAAGTGCTGTATTTCTTCGGGCTGGATTCTGCAAAGATCCTGCAGGGTACAGAGCTCCTCGCAGCAAGCGATAATTTGCTTTGTGTTCTCGCTGTAACCTACCTATGGAAAAAGGATCCTGGAAAATTTAGTGCACCTTGGCAAGAAGGTGGTTAGAGTAAAGTTTCTCTGGATTATTATGTTCTGAGAAATCAGCCTCGGCTGTTCATTTGAGGAAGGTTTTCTTAAGGTTAGATTTGATCTGTGCAAATGCTAACTTCTTCCAACGTGCACTAATAGAGTGCTGAAAAAGTACGTACAGTGTATTTGAAGTGTAAATCTAAAATGATGGCAGGAATTATTAGTTCTTCAGCAATGCTTGCTACATCCTAAGCTTTTGTAAGTGTGTTGTACAGATTTCTTTTTCATCTTCCCCCAGGTATAGTCATACAGGCACTATTTTAGGAATCGGGCAAATATCTGATTAAAATTGGTTTCCTATTAATGTCATCGTGTCATAAAATGTCACTAATACAGATGATTAATTAACACGTTTGCACACTGGGCCATTGATGGCCGTTGGTCTTGCTGTGCTCACATGTCAACATCCAGGATCCTGAAGAGAAGGGACCTTTATTCATTCCAAGAGTCCCAAACTTGTCAGAACCAATTCATTGTCACGGCTGCTCCTCCGGGCAGCACTCTGCATTCATGAAGATATATTGAACCATGAGTCCAAATGTGATCACAGGACTTAGGCTTCTGTTTGCCGTTGCAAATCTAGCTAATTTCATTGGCCAGGATGCTGAAAGATGAGGTGCTGCTTCCTCCAGCAAGGCTCTGACTCTGAGTCTCTTCTCCATGGATTCTTGGTTTTTCTTCTCTTCTTTCGCTTAAACTGACTGTCCAAATCTGTGTCAGTTCCCATAGAAGAGCTCCTCTAGAGCCTTATCTGTACCTCTGTGCTCCTCGTCCAGCCCATTCCCTCCGCACTTTCACGTCTCTCATCTTTGCAGTTTCTTCAGCTGCTCTGTGTTGCCAGCTGCCTGGCTCCCCACGCCCGTGCCCGCTGGAAAGCAGTACCTCATCCCAAAACCCCATCCCTCCCCACTGAGAAATGTGTCATTCTGCTGAAAGTGGCTTTGAGAGTGAGGAAAGCTGTGCTCTGACCATCCTCATTGCTCCATGCCGCTGCAGAGTGAGACTCCATGGAGATGGCAGGCAACAGAGACAGCCAAACAGACCGGTAACTTATGCTGCTGGGAGATTTAGCCCAAATTAAAATCAGAACTCATATATGTCTTGTAAATCACAGGTTACTCTTTTTTTTTTTTCCAATTATTGTCAACGACTCCACTTCTGCTTGATTTAAAGCTGTTGTAGTAGCCAGAGGTTTTGCAGCATATAAATTGCCAGAGGATTTGGCCAGTGATGTGGACACAATGTTGTGTAGAAGCTCAGGAAACCCCCTGAGCAGATAATAGTTGGAAGCTGGAAGAGTGCTGGGGAGAGGTACCCTCTGTGTTTGCCCGTTCTTCCCTGGGCGTCCACTGGCAGAGCCGGGAGACTCAGCTGGATGGAGCCTTGTTCCGAATCAATGTGGAGATTCCCACACTGGTGATTTGTGAAAGCTGTAGCAGAAATCATGGAGCCAGTGGCATACGTGATCCCAGCATGGATCCTGTGACTGCTGCATAGCCACAGATCCACACTGGAAGGTGGGAGAGAAAAAAGCAATTCTCGGAGAGATCAGGGAAACCAGCCACAATTAAAAGCTAAGTAAATTTGGGTGGTGTGGTTACTCGCTGTTTAACTCAGAAGTAAGTACCCAACGTAACCCACAACAGATCTTCTTTGAGGATTTGTGGATTAAGCCCTACCAATGAAAACACGTGAGGATATGGCAGCGGTGTTCTCTGCCCTGTACAGTAGGAGGTAGTGAAGACCCCCGAAGAATAAATATATCACGCAGCTGATGAATTGAGTCAGGCTGCCCAGACTGAATAGGTTTGCAACATTTCTGTCAAATAGCTGCTTTTCTTACGGTATATTCTCTCCAGATGCGCATTCGTGTTCTGGCCAATGTGAGTAATAACAACAGCCACAGGCAATCGAGAGAATTCAGGAAGAAAAGGACCTATCAGATTATCCGCTCCCTGTAGCTGGCAGTGGATAGTTCCGTACCGAATTTAAGTGTGTGGTCCATACCAGTTTTAATTTGTCAGCGCTGTCCTTGCCTTGTCCTTTATCCCCGTGCACGGTGATACCAGAGCAGCATTGGGCTGGATGGCAGGCGTGTTAAGTCCTCTCTTGGCTGGGCAGGGCTCACGCTCCCTCCAGCACTCTTCTCTCCAACTTGTGCCGCTCTGCTGATGTGGGCATTTATCTTCTCTGTCCCTTAAAGGGGTCAGGAGACAAGTTTGTAGGTTATGTTGCCAGGCTCCACCTTTTTTCTCATTGGAACTTTTTTACTTTTTCACCTCTACCAGTTTCTGTGTTTGGGGATTTGCACTGTGGCTTGCCAGTATTTAACTCTTGCTATTCCCATCACTAATCACCTCACCCACTTCATGCAGCCACTTCCCCACTTCAGGTTCTTGCTCTTCCCAACTCTCCCTCCCTGCTCAGCCAGGGATTCATTTTGCCTGTGCTTTTGCCTCCACTGACTCTGTCCCAGCCAGGTATTTCTCCAGTTTCTGCAGGATCTTTAGGCCCAGTATTTCACAAATTACTTACAAATGAGAAGCTGAAACCAGCATTATTAGTTTAAATCCCTTTTTGTTTTCTGAACCTCAGCTGAGATGATTATACTCTGCTTTCTTTGTGCTGCTCTCCCCGTGGCAGGAGAGCTGGTTTAGCTGGGGATGGGAGCTGCCTTCAGCTGCTGTCACAGGGCTCTTCCTGGCCTGAAACAATTCCCTGAATCTTCCCTCAGTTTCTCCATTCTGTACAATACTAGTGGTCACCGGGAGATAAAAATCTCGTGGTGACTGGGAGGCACTTGCATCCTGTGGGCTGCAGAACAGGGAAACTGCAAGAAGGGGATGGAGGGAAATACAGAAATAAAGCAGCTCAAAGGCTGTTCCCTCACCTACCAGTTTCCCTTTCATTCACTTCCAGACAGGGCCCATAAAGTGGGTGAGTGCAAAGCTGATGCTATCTGGGAAAGAGAGAGAGAAAAAAGGTTTTTCTTTCACTTTCCAATCCCAAACACTTCACATGGGGAGGAAAGAAAGGAATATCCCTCTGCTACTTTCCTCCAGATGGGCTTTTTGGTCCCCTTGCCCTGTCAGCACCCCACACAGGTCGCAGCCCTTGCAGGGGGTCCCCCATGGGTGCCGCCCATCCCCGGGGTGGCTCAGCCCCGTGTTGGCACAGCCAGCTCCGGCACACGGGTGCCAAGGGGGAGGTATCCTCGCCGGGACCCTGCTGCGACTCGTAGCAATGGGAGAGGAGAGATGGGAGCATGCACGGGGACAGAGAGACAGGTGTGTGCAGAGACTGGGAGATACTGGGACATGCTGGGTCGCCTGTCTCTGCACTGCTGTGCTGCCAACCCCAGAGCTGCAGCACTGGGCAGGTATCAGGGCAAAACCAGGAAGCTGGTTTTATTGTAATGCGTGATGGTGAGGATGCTTGAGGTGGTTTTTCTGCCAATAATGAGTGTGAGATTTCATTTGGGGAAGCACATCTTCTCTTAGAAACACAACTGTGACCCGTGTAGCACAGCTGTTATTTTCTGCAAATACAACTGTGTTTGGGGTTGTCGCATTTGAATGCTAGGGGAGGAGAAACAGTAATTCTGGATGAATGCAGAAAGGGAGAAGGTGGACACCCTCAGAGCAGGCCGTGGCTTCACTGCAGTTGCCATACAGTGGAAGAGCCGATGCTGTGTCCCAGCCCCCCTCCTTTCTGAAGAGAACATCCGAGGTTCCTCCTGTGACACACACAAGTGAACCAAAGGGCTTGGGATAGTATCTCAATCCAGTGGTTTTTTAGTAACGTACGAAATAAATTGATCCCCCCCACCCCCGGCATTGCATCATCTCCTGTTTGGTGTTTGGATGGTGACGGATTACCAAATGGGGGGAAAACTATTTCCGTACGATTTTTTATATCTAAACATTACCTTCTCCTTTGGAATAAAGAGATCCAGTCAGATTCTGGCCACGATTCTCCACGTTTATACTCTGGCCCTTGTTTACATCTGCTTGGCATTATCCTGGATTGGGGTTTTAACCTGATACGAATCCAAAGAAATTATACGGGAATTGATGGGATCACTGTGAATTTCCAGGGGTGTAGGCTAGTGCAGACCACAGCGTATTAATCTTGTTGTGTTCTTTCTGTAAATAACAAGCTGGATTTGGCCCAACAAGAGTAAATCAAATGGAAAGCATTCGGAAAGAGAAGGAAATGGGTTTAAGATGTAAGAATAATGTATCGGTGGGTTGTATCCAAGTATCCCGTTTTTAAAAGTACCAAAGCGTGTACAAAACTTCAGTTTAACGTGTTCTTAAATGCCCTGCTGCGTGGGGCTGGCTGCTGAATAAGGGCCATATGCATAAGACCTGCTTTCATGAAAGGATTATATAGAAAAAAAATTAAAACTGCAAGAAGGAGAAAAATGTTTAAGGGCAGCCAACCTGGAAGAAAGAAATATAATTTAGTTATGTAAAGTGTTTATAAGTGCAGTTTATGAACACGGATGAAAGAGTAATTTTTTACTTTTCAGACTGCAACTGTAATGGAGAAAAGAAACAACTGCTTATTTGTCCTTTTCAGGGTTTTTTAGAGAACACGTTGCCGTTTGGATATTTATTTTGACCTGCTTTTTCCTGTTTAATAGCTTATTGTTTTGTTGATTATTTCAGATTAGCTTTGTGTGTGTGTGTGCTCTCCTTCACTTGTGATTGATGGAAAAGCATTTACCTCGTTTACCTGAAAGTGGGAGTTTATTTTAAATTTTGTTTAAAATGTCAGACTTTCCACATACATGGGTTACTAAATTTCCTCGAAACCCCTCACTTTTTATTTCTCTTACATCATCAGAATAAATGTGAAATGACACAGAATGCCTGGAACTGCAGTAATGCAATGTAACAGAACTGACTATCGAGCTTCGTCTATAGATTAGATTAATGCATAAATCTAATTTGATATTTTACATTACTGGGCTAATATTTTACAGATGTAATGCCAAGTTGTTAAGTAAATGAAAATCACGGAGAGTCCAATTCTGAAAGGATTACTCAGGCAAAAATCCCTGAAGTCAAAGGGAGTATTGCCTGAACGAAGTCTGCAAAATTAGAACTAGAGCCATATTCCCAAAACAGACAGGCAGATTTATCTGAGAGATCTGCCCATGAGTTGAATTCTTGTAACAATGAAAGATGTATAGGGGAAACGAACAAGTAGGTAACCTGAAATATAAGGAGAGACTGATAAGATCACACCAACCCTGAGCAAGCACTTGTGTGGTTGGTGATGTCAACAGGAGCCCAAGCTGTTTTAATAAACTTGTTCATAGTTGTCCTGTACTGTGTTTTACATACTGAAGTACATAGATCACGTAAGAGTTTAACAAGATGAGGACTCATATTAAATTTGCACATAAAATACCTCCATGAAATATGTGAAATGCTTTTCTTTTTTTTTTTATAGGATTCCACTAAAATATCGATCATAAAACTCTGCCCTCCTGCTTCCTTATATTCAGTTTCAGCTGTTGCCCTGTGTTTGAAGTTTGAATTCACTCAGCAGATATAATTGTGGGGCAGCTTTAAATGGTGAAAAAACACCACTGCTCTGCTTGCTCACCCAAGGGCTATGAAGCGGGAGAAACCCCACCAGAACTGGTGCAGTGGTGCGTCTCTGTAAGAAAGGGGCTGCTGGGCCAGATGATACAAGCGGTTGCAGCTCCCATGAAACACGTAGTAGAGTGTCTGTTTCTAGCCACTCAGGATCTGGCCCACCGGTGGGGGTGGAACTAAGCCAGGGATGATTTCTGCCCTTTATCGTGAGCTTGCTCGGGGTTTTGCACTGTAAATTCTCCTGCCTCTTGCTGCCAAACTCGGTTCCCTTCTTCACAGTTTCGTACTCAGTGTGAACCGATACTGGTGGAAATCCAAGGGTAAAAAAGTGGTGAGTATACAGCATAAATCTGTAGCCTGGATCGGAGACGAACAGCTTGACCACAGAGGAAGTTATTTGCACAAAAAGTATTCAAACAGATAGGCACGGTTTACATGTGTTTAGTAAATCTTGTCTGAAAACTAGAACCAGCTGTATAGGATACGGAGGCCCTGATCCCCAGCTCCTTCTGAGCAGAGTTTCCTCCGTTTGGATGATACATTTCAGTCACTTTTTCCATCTTTTAATTTGGGGGCTGCTGGGGATTGAAAGACGAGGAGCGTGATCTCCAGTGCAGTTTGGAGCGGTTGTCGGCAGCCTCAGGTAGCTGTTCACAGCTCTGCCTTCCCTGCCTGTGGACGTGCTCCTGTGGCAGCCCCTCTCCTCCCCACCTCCATCTGCAGAGGTGTGGCCTAAAGCCCCTGCGGTAGCTCAGGGGTGTGAAAGGAGCCTTTTGTGCCAGGCTGGTCCTTCCGTGCTAGTGTTGGGGCAGCAAGCAGGGACGACCCGAACCCTTAAACCACCCCCCAGTGTTTGCCCCGTGTGATGGCAGCAGAGTCGCCTGAGCCGCTCTTGGAGAGCCAGGCCTGAGAGCTGAATTTGCATGGGAGATTAAGAAACTTGTAGATGCAAGCAAGATCTCTTTTTCTTTTCTTTCGTTTTTTTTTTCTTTCCTTTCCTTCTTTCTGTATGTGTGTGTCTAACTATGCAACAAATTTTGTAGCTGAAATTTACATACTTCTTGATTCATGAAATTATGAGCAGCTGCTATTTTGCTACATTCTTAAATTGAAAAGGCAGCGAAGAAAAGAACAGACACATTAAGCAAACTCCATCTGCCCCTCATGTCTATCACTTTCCTTCACTCTCTCCTTTGCCAAACAGGATACAATGGCATAATCAGATGTCTTGGTTTGCCTGGGAGAGTCCCCAAATTTATATAGCTGTCATCTAAGACGGGATTTTTGTTTTCTTAATATGGTCTCTTGTTCCCCGCGAAATGTGTGTACGTATTTTCAGTGGAAACCACAGAACACAAAAGGTCTTCAAGAAGAGAATAACCTTCAAAATGGCTTACAGGCTTTTGGAGGCTCCTGGAAGTTTTCAGACATCTGTTCTTAGGGATCTTAGGGTGACTCAGATTTAAGAATCCTTCCTAGTTTTATTTTCTTGCTTCCATCTTTTTATTCAAACTACAGACATGGAAACTTCTGGGGTGAGCAGGTAAAATACAGGATTCAGAATTAGGACGGATAGGTTTTGCTTCTAGTTCTTGTAACCAATCCCTGAACAAATCCAGTCTACGGGTAGTTCCGTGCTTGGATAAAAGGATTATTTAAGCTCTTTGGAGAAGAGAACCTCCGTGCCTGGTATAGCTGAAAACAGCCTGGCCCTTTCTTTGTGCTAAACACCACTATACACATAAAGCCACTACATTTCATCCCGATGCAAATGTTGTAATATTCCAGTTTGAATGAAAAGATGGAAGCTCAGAATTTTAGACCTATTTAACACCTGGTTAAACACTTAACAAACTAGTAACAGCCGAGTGCATCCCTGTTAAGTGGAGTTTTTTTCTTTTTGTTGCCCCACTTAAGAAACAGTCATTGTCATTCAGGCTCATTAACATAAATAGGTTCCCTAGGAGATGTCCCATTAAAGTGGCCATCCCTATTAAGCATGTCCCAATTAAGTAGTGTTTATTGTATGGCAGGTTCCAGACCTCAAAGCAGAATAATTTTCAGTTCCTAGAGGGAAAAAAATAAGTCAAAGAAATTACATATTTAAAAAAGGCTTAAATTGATACAAACTGATAAGAGCCCCAAAATGAAAAATGAGGGCTGACACTTCATCCTTTTGTTTACCCTGTAATGCTGCTTTTCTGGTTTTGAGTTAAGAATGTAGCCTACACCCTAACTATGAATTTCTTGGCTTTGATTTGATTGTGTCATAACTTAATGTTTTATGACTTACAATCACATTAGTCATAGGAGTCACTCAAGTTTAGAGATGATGGAAAAGACATAGGGGATAGACAAATCCATACTCGGAGAGACTAACAGCCTTGTGATTGCAGCGGTGGGCTGGGACCCAGGAGATCCAAGTTCAGTCTTCAGGCCTGTGCCAAGTGTTTCTGCCTCACTTAGAGCAAAACACCGAGACTCTATTCACAATGTTATTTCGGTACCTGAACAGGCTTTTAAATACATTTGTCTACACTTCTCTGCACTACAGCAGAAAATCTGGGTCTTTAGCACAGACCTACCTTCAAAGAGCTGAAATTACTTGCCTTGATTTTCTCTCAAAGTGGTGGAGATGCAGGCAGGTGTCTCCTGCCTATTATGCGTCTGTGGGAGGTAACCTCCAGCGCAGAGAGGGAGCAGAGGAGCTGGATGACGAGTAATGCCACCTTCAACAACTGAAGGGAGTTCAGCACGTTTACATTTCAGCCAGGGCATTTGCCCCTCAGTGTTTACCCTGCAGAACCAAGACATCCCTTGTATAGTTTTACCTCAAATTAGAAAACCTGTCCTTCCTGTGAAGGAGAAGCTTGTACCTGGGTGGAGTTCAATAATATATGAAAAATATTCATGTTCCAGGGCTACAAATGAAAATCTTAATGGCAGGACCTCCAGAATTTTTCTCAGTATAGGCAAAAATGGAAATAAAACAGATTCAAACCTTCTCAGTAAACAACATTTTGCTTCATACACACTGATGCCTTCCCTGCATCACTCTTTTTGGTGTTTCTGAGAAACAGTTTGAGTCATCCCAACCTATTTTGTTTATTTCGTAGAATCGTATAATCCTCTAGGTTGGAAAAGATCCTTAAGATTGAGTCCAATCATAAACCTAATTCTGCCAAATCCACCACTAAACCGTGTCCCCAAGAGCCATGCCTGGAAGCTTCCATACGAGCTTCCCTGAAAAGCAATGTAGACGTTACATTATTTTCTTTAGTCTCAATAATAACTTTTTTCTTGGAAAAGCAATTATCCCCAGAGTACAATTTCATATAAAAAGCTGTGATTTGTACAATGGTGCTCAAGAGGTTCACACATTTAATACGTATCCCATGCTCTGAAGAACCTTTCTTGCTTTCACAAGAGGCATAGTGCTTCAAAATGAGGCTTTGGGAGTAGGTGGTAAACTTTCTTCTGGGTCACTGGGTGCTTTGAAAGCATCTCCCAGGAGCCAGGTAATCTGTGGTTGAGCGATGCAGATGTTCTACTGTGGTCAAATCAGAAAGAAAGACTTCTCTCCTTAAGGCACTGAAGTAATTACACCTGGTATCCTCATATCTTACTTCCAGTAAATAGGTGTAGAACAATGTGGCTTTGTAGTGCCCATTATTAATATTAGTAGTTGGCAGCAAAGGCCTCTGAGAGTCTCTACAGTTTACTGAAATACTGCATCTCCATGTGTAGGAGAAATGGTCAATATTCAGAGGATTCAGGGGTTCTGCTCAGGACCAAAAGACCTGGCTCCCTCTAGACCTTGTAAATTTGTATGACTAGGATGAGAATGTCAGCAGAGGATGCTTGCTCCCTTATCTGAAGATGGAGACTGTGCTTACAACGGTACGAGTCTGCACATCTGTAGAAAGTGCAAAACAAAAACCTCAGCTCCAAAGAGCTGCTGTCCTTAAGAGAACTCCAAATACGGACCCAGATTTGGGCTTGACGTTTAAGATTTCCAATTAATCTGTTCATTGTTAAACAGAAATACTGTAACAGCACTTGCTTAAGCTCCAAGTAGATATCGTGTCAGCATTTCTGACAGGCTTTGTTTCACGTTTAGAATTTATCCAGGAGTTCCGAAGCAGGTGCCCACAGTAGGCTCTGGAGACTCAGCCGGGCCCAGCGCAGGCAGCAAGGCAGAGCAAAGTACCTGCACAGGGACTTCAGGATATTCTTTCAGCCCTGACACAAATCAACTGCAGGGCACTTTGACACATCCCAACCTCTCAGAGTGTATTTTTTCAAGCTCCGCTCATTATCTGAGCCTCCATTCAGATGCTCTCAGCACAGATGCCTTTCTCATCAGCTCTGCACTAAAACATACAGTAAGTGAAATTCAGCCATATGTTAATACATATGTTTCAGTTTCAATAAGCATTTGATGCAGGGCTGGTTTTCTTTTTTTTCTTTTTTTTTCCCAGGCAATAGAAATTACAGAGTTTATACCAGTACCTTCACTCACCTTTTAAATGTACCAGTGAGCTTAAATAAACTAATGAAATTCAGGTTAGCTATGTGCAGCATAACCTGTCACAATGGTGGAAACTCTATTGGTTCTTAATGGTTCAGTATTTATCTGTTTGGTCCAAAGCAGCTGGGGATGGCAGAGTCAAACTGTCTGAGCCTCTCTGTGATGTTGTAAAATGATGGAGAGGCAGATAGCCTGGAGAAAAGGTGTAACCGGCATTTTCACTTCATCCCCACCTCAAATTTTCCCATCTGGCATATCACAACATAATGATGTGAATGATGTCATCAAACTGGGAAAGAGGATCTGAATGGGGCAGTTTTCTCCTTTACTGAACTTTGTAAGCCGGCCACAAATTGTAATTAGCAAGTGTCTGCAGTTTATTTCTGGCGGCAGCTCAGTCCACTTGCCATGAGCTGGAATCAGTCTGTTCAGCCACGATGATTCTTTTTTGTTTGTTTGTTTGCAAATAAACTTTTGGAAAGATACCGAGCACATTATGAGATTTACAGATCGGTTGCTACGCGCAAGTGCGGTGCTTTTACAGCAGCGCAATACCTCTGAGTAATGCTCCTGATTGAAACAGAGCTACTCTAAATTTGCACCATTGTAGGAGCCAGATTAGGCCCCGTAACTCTTGTACACAGTCCTGGAAGCACCTAAGAGCAGCGCCTGAAAGATAGAACAAAGGAAAACGAGCCAAAGAAAATATCCAACTTACATCAGCTTTGCCTGCTGGATTCTTTGCTTTACAACTAGAGAGATATCCAGGCAGACCCTCAGCTAGCAGAAGCTGGCACAGCTTTGTTAAAAATCAGTGGAGCTTTGCTGATTTCTATCAGCTGAGAATCACTATCTGCCCCAGTGACAAAACGAGGCATTGAAATGGAGTGGGAAGGCAAGAGGGTTTATCTATGGTTACGGCATTAAAGCAGCATCATAAGATAAACTAATTCTCATCTAAAGCTTTCAAAAAAGAAAAGAAGGTGTTTATGGGAATACGGCACTGACTTTGCTGTCTCAGTGTTGGCTTCTGATCGCCGTGCCAAGACTGGCATCTTCCCTTAACAAATCAGCACGGCTCCTGCAAACCCTTCATTGACTGCCAATGCTGCGCTACCGATAATTTACTGCTATTGGGAAACGGCTCTGCTTTCGCTCTGCACAGGAGCCTTTGCTCCTACATGCCTGGATTTGTTCACTTACTTACTTTATGAACATTATTAAAAAGAATCAAAGGATTCTTTTGGGTTCATTTTTCATAAAATGTCTCGAGCATTTGATAAATAAATAATCTTCTACTTAAAATGGGCACGAATTCCCTAAAGACTCAGAGGTGCAAGCAGGTATGTGCCAAGCCCAGCTCTCCTCCAGGGGGATGTATATATCTGTATACCTGTAATTATAGGCTGATAATTATATAATTCACTGTATATATATCATCATTTGTGAATAACTGGGTAAGCTGGCAACACAGAAGGGCGGGACTGTATCATAAGCTAATAAAAAAAAGCAATTATATTTCTTTCTGATCCAGTTCTCACCTTCCCAGTGAGATTGGGGCATTGTGCAATAAGTGAGAAATGAGGAACCTCAGAACACTTGGAAGCAAGATAAGCATCCAAATGCCTGACTGTGTCATTCAGAGCTCAGCTGAACTGTTTCAGTCAGGAAATTATGGGCTGCCATGGGAACAAAGGTCCCTTCCCAGATTACCAAAAGGAGTCTGAAGTGGGTCAGAAATGTTACAAGAATAGGCTTTCAAATGCCATTTATATTCCTTCCCAGGCTAATACAGGTTTGAAGCTAAGGACTAAGGCTAGTAAGAGAAATTTCATTTCAGCTTTATGCAACATCTCCTCACTGTACATACAATTAATCCTCAGAAAGATTCCTGGAAGAAAGTATCTCCACAGAGCTGCCTGCATCCAGCACATCTTGCTATACACTAACTTTGCAAACTGCTTAAATGGGGACCCTTTGTAATCTGTGTTGATGCAGAAGGTGCTTTTGGAGCTGGCATATCAGAAATCACAACGTTTTCCATAAACCTTAAAAATGTGATAAATTATGAACAAGTGCTTTTGTTTTCTGATTTACAGTGTTCATGCTGGTCTCTCATTCCTTTCCAAGATGCACAGCAGAGCATCCCCAGTTGTACCAGTTGTACCCAGTTGTACCATTATCTTAACATTTAAATCCTTGGGACTATTCATACACTCAAAGCTTAGAGACAGTGCCCAGTATCAGGGTAGGATTGAGCCTCTACTACGTAATCCAGAACTGAACAAATCTGGGCATGCAGGAGATGATTTAGTTGTGCAGAATGAAAGCACAAAAGTTTCTCAATTCTGGTAAATTATTGGTAGCACAGCACTGACAGTCAGTGAAGTTCTTGCCGAAACTGTGATGATTTGTTAAAGGATGAAGAGAAGCCAATCCTGGCAAAACAATTCCAGGCCATGGAAAAGAGAAAAAGCCAGCATTGTGCTTACACAGGCTGTCCTTAGAGCTCTGAAGGAAATATCTTTTTTTTTTCAGAGGTTCAAATGCTGGAAGCACAGATCAGCCACATTATCATTTATTACAGTTTTCTGTCACTGTGTCGCTGGCTGTAAAGCAGGCGAAACTGCTAAGCTGTATTTTACCGTGTGAAATGAAAAAGACTGGAGTGGGACAAATGTGGAGCCAAGCTCTCCATGTGGAGCTGAGCTGGTTATCCCGCTCTTAAGGTCCTGCTCAGCAGAAAGCAAATTGGTATCGGCAGATAGTTCATTTGTATTGAGTCTCTGCAGCTATTGCAAAGTCCTAAGAGGTCTACGGGATGCTTCTCCTACTATGTCACTACTAGCTCCTTTGCCCTGAAACCAGGAAATCATACATGAAACATGGCTCAGTTGTAATGAAACTGCCTCTGGTTCAGCAAAGCATGGAAGCATATCCTGAATGTAAACATCCAAGAATCAGGAAGGCTCCTCATCAGCTCAGAGCTGAGCGTGGGCTCGGTACTTTGCTCAATCACAAAAGCTGGTGATTCAAAGTTTGAACGAAGTTTGAGAGAAGTTTCAGGTTGGGGTCATCTGTCCTCTACTTCAAGAGGGTGCTGGAAGGAGAAGGCATCCTAGGAAGCCGCAAAGGTGTCAGAGTTTTGCAAGCATTAATACTCCCTCACATAGTCCATGGCAAGCTGATAGGACCGGCCACAGTGGTACCTGCAGACAAGTTCCGTGTATTTCACTCATTCACTTTTGAGAAGCAATCTCTTGCCGGCAAGTTGTCCATGTTCAGTTTGTATCTGTATTTGTGTGTTCATAATTAGGCTCTCACACACGTGAAATGGAACGCTCCAGCTGTTTCTGAGGGTTGCAGAAGGGAAATCAATATACTTCCCCTGTTGTTTTCTTTTTTTAATGAAAATTATTGCCATTTTTTCTACACCACCCGGATAATTAATAGAACTTTGAAACCTGATGCTTGGCATGTAAACAGGTCTCACTGAAGGATGTGTCCCCAGCCCATACAGGAAAAAAAAAATCTTCTCTGGGTAATATTAGAGCCTGAAGTACTGAAAGTTGGCTGTTACATGCAACAGAATATTTCAGTGACTTAGACTGATAACATCTCCAGCAAGTCAATTCAGTACACTCACTGGGATAGTTACTGAGGAGTTTTTATCTGAGGGATATCTTTTTCCCCTCTTTGGGTCAATAAGCCCAGCTTGTCCCAAAAGACATAAGATAACTTAAAGTCTTTCAGAAGAGTATGGTAAGCATACGCTTAGCACCTTCACAGTAGTCAATACGATATTCACTTAACAGGAATTATAAACTGGGCTCAGATGTTCCTGCTTCTGTATTTATACTCCCTCCCATGCTCAGGGTAGTACAAAACACCACGGCAGCTGAGAGCACTCTTGGATAATACTTGCACTTTTCTGACGCTTTGTGGTCAAGTGTATCCACATGTGGTAATGAATTTTGACAAAGAGAACTCTGTAAAATAGGTTAGGAAATAATATGGCATCATAATGTATGGGGACAAAAATCAGCCTTGGTTGATTAAGAAAGTTTTTCAAGAGTATCTCAAGTTTTATTTATAAACAACCTAGAGCTCCTCGAGTTTATAGCATGAATGATTCCTAGAAAAAAATGCATATATTCACCAAAAATTTGGAGTTTTAATCTGCTCTGGGAAAAAAGGATAATACATATCCTACCAGAGTGAATTTTTCAGTTTTGTCAGTATTGTTACCAAACACAGTAAAATCTGGATGCCAAAATTGACTATTGCGGAGTCAGTGCAGCTCTGGAAAAGTGAAATGGCACCTGCACATCTCCTGTCTCATGAGCAAAACTGTGACTGTGTTCTCCTCAGATAGATCTGTTGTTTTCAGGTTTGGGCTGTCCACCAGACAGTGAACCACCAGTTTATTAAATCATGGATTCAGTGAAACTGTTGAGAGGCCAAATGGACTTCATATAGCACTAACAATTCAGCACTTTTAGCAGAAAAAAAAAATAGAGAAAGGAGTAAGGAGTGAATACTTAGGAGGAATAATTGTGTTTTGTACAAAGGTGTCTGTGCAATTCCCTCCCGTGATGGCAGGAGAGAGTGATAGAAATCTTGTCTGTTCCCAAGGTGAATTGCTTGAGAATCTCATCTTAATAGGGTGGGGGCATTGCTAGATGGGGAAGGTAAGAAAGAAGTTTCTTGAATTTCTGAGGGCTAGTCTGGGCTAATTCCTTTGTGCTTGTCGGGAGGTATCAATTCCTGAAAAGGGAGTTTCCTTTCTCTTTCCTATGACTAGTCAGGATGGTGCCTACACACTTAACATATCTACATATGGGCTGACTTCCCCGCCCGCTTGGTGCCTACTGGCCCCACTCCCTTATCTAATCAAGGTTCAATCAAAGTTAATTAGGGATCTAGTTTTCTGTTCCTACATTAGGCATAAAGCAAAAGAAGCTCCTGGGCATATCTGATCAAGAAGCTGATCTGTGTTATAACTATGTAATAACTGGCACAACTGTGTAATTACAATACAGCACTATCTAAGGTTACATCATTATCATTATGCTTAACACTAAAACAAAACGTGGTTATCATGATTGGTGTCAACACATTTGTGATATGCCACCCAGGAAGATGAGGCTATATACATGTCACCCAAGTCTTCTTTGAACCTGGAAAAAAGGTTGTTCCTGCAAACAGGGCATAAAAAGAAAAAATATATAAAGAAATTTGACTGCTTGGGGTTAAATTCCCCCTTCCTTTTCACACTTCCTCTTCCCATTGCTTCCTCAGCCAAACTTTTACTTGTCAGTGAGTAGGTTGACTCTGGAGTCACTGGCAATAAAAATGTCATCTACCTGTGTTTGTCTATAGTCTATTTCCAGAGGGAACAGAACTGCAAAGTTCCAAGAACAGTGTTAACTCAAAGGCACTGAACCTATTTGTTTAGTTTTGATTTTCTGCTTAAATCGGTAGTTTAATGAACTAATATGTATCTGTAAAAAGTAGATGCTGCAAAACATATAAGAAGTGCAGTTTGCTTGAAGGAAGGACAACGTTGAAAATACCATTTTTGCATTTTCAGCTCCTTGCTGAGTTAAGCTATAAAATATTAGCAAAAACATATTGCACAGCTTTTAGTGACTAATATTTGTGTGCAGTCTTAAATATCAACAGCTTCAGCCATTTTTTGTTAATGATAGGTCTGTGTGTGATTTCTTAGCTACAGACAGCTTCCTTAGCTTACCTCATATCATGGCATCTGGTATCTCTAATTGGAATCATTTTCATAATAACCATGAGCAATATACATTACCATCTAAATATGAAGGCTGACTACAATACAGACTTGTCTACAGCTCTTTAAGTATCCAGGATCCAGTCCAAAGCCCCTTAAACTCAAGGGAAAGACTCCTTCTAGTCTTATCTAGCTTAGGTGCAATGTATAAAAAAAAACCCTCCCAAAGCTCCATGTATGAATGCAGAAATATATTCAGTATTAATAAGTTTCAGTGCAACTCTGTCAAATCTCTCTGAAGGTGGTGTCCCATCCTCTTACTAAATAAGGCCTAATTCAGTCACTGTTTAGATACTTGCACAACTTGAAACACCAGAGTAGTTCTGTGGATTTTTATGGAAGTTCAAGGCACACGGTAGGTTAGTCACCCCAGCAGTTTACTTCTTAGGAGTGCTTAATTGTTCAAAATATTTCGGTTTCAGTACTAGTAATAGAAAATTGCTTAATCCATAGAGAAACATGTGCTCAATACTTATTTTTGTGGTGTTATGAGCTTGTCTTGAATTATTTCAGAAAAAAATTTGCTCCTTTGCAACCCTGAGAAATTCACAAGACCTCCATAGCCAAATCTTCAGCCACTCCTTTAGCAGTAGATGTTTATGTTATGTTCAAAGTGTAGCATTTTATATTCATCACAATCAGCAGTTCTCAGTAAGATACAAATCCATGAGTTCATCTCAATCTGGAGAATTCCTCCAATGGGGACAAGAAATTCTACTGTCAAATTGAAGAGAAAAGAAGAGATTAAATAGAGTCCCCTAATGACTGCATGCACAGGACTTGTTTAAGCTGAAATTTAACATTAAAAGGTGCAAATGCTTTTAAAGAGAACCATCCCAGATTGCATTTTCTCCCTCTCTCCCATATAATTGTAAACAGCTTTGATTTCAAAGAGAAAATCAGACAATTATTTTATAATGAGAGGTGTGGTCTAGTGATTCGAGCATCAGACCGGCAGCCAAAAACCACTGGAGTTTTAATCCTGGCTCTGACACTGACACCATCTATTGCCTTAGGCCAATCAGTAGGGGTTAGACTGAGATCTGCTCCTTGTGGGTTCGAGAGGTAGGGACAGCTGCAGATTTCCTGACTCAAAGCTGCAGAGGTAAGAGAGAACCTTCCCTCACTGCACGCAGCTCATGCCCAGCATAGCCCTGAACTGAAGGATGGTATCCCTGACCAGAGGAAGAAATTAAACCTACACAATGTTCACCTTAGGCAAGCTGACATTCAGAGAAGCCATAGTTGCTAAGTGCTGTCAATAAAAGCTTTAAAACCTCTTTGCATAAGCATATTCGAGTAGGTCTCTGCTTTGAAGAAGCCTGCTGCTTAGGTCCGGGGGTGAGTAAAGCCAGTCTTGCCTTCAGAACACTCCCGGCACCTGGGGAGATTTTTATTTCCTTTAAGCACCTTGTAGTTAAATATTTAGTCATTGTTTTCTTTCTTCCTGTATGCTCCCATCCCCCAGTGACCCCCAGCTTTTCTCTGTCCTTTGCTTCTCAGTATAATTCCTCCTGTCTCATTGAGTTGTCTGATTTTTTAACCTTGATTAATACAAACACAGACAAAACTCTCATCCTTGGGGATTTTAATTGGAAGGTTGCTTGCCTTTTCTTCTTTGCTTGTACACTTTCCATCACTTTAGCTTCCTTGGGGTCCACAGACAGATTTTCAATCTCCCCCCTCACATTCACCATCATGTTCTTGATCTTTGTTTGCTTGGGGCTTGACTCCTTCTAATATAAATATTAGGCATCTTGCCATTTCCGATGACAGATCAGCTCTTTGATGTGTCTAATTATGATGGAGAGGGGGCAGAGAAAGCAGGACCTCCTGAAGCCAGGATAAATTTGCTGTCCGTATAAACTCGAAGCAGCAGTGTGTCCCTCTGTTTCCCCTCTTGTGTCTGACAGCATGCTAGACTCAAATCCTGCCCAACCTGCAACAGTTCCATGAATACCCTTTCCAAGGGAAGTTTTTACATTTGAACCTGTTTAATTTGAAAGAGGGAAGCTGGCAGAAGCCAGGATGCCATTATGATAGGGAGGGGTAGCAGAATGAGGAGTTCTACCTCAACTTTGCATGGCAAAAGCATAGGTGGCTGGCTGAAAACAATCTAGTGAGAGAATCTTGTTCCTCCACCTCACCTAACTCTCTCTTTCTCTTGCTATCACACAGTGATGCTCACTATTTATGTCAGTGCTTTGCATAAGTCATCCAATCCAACCTCGCAACGCCTCTCTACGCTGAATTTTCAGTTCAGTTTTATGGATGCTCTTCAGAGAGAAGAGGCATGCTGCTCTAAGAGCAAGGACCTTAAGGGAACACCAGGCTTAAGCCACTTCTCTTTAAGTAATTTAGACATTTTTAGAGTATCCCGTCCCAAGTTCTTTCTCTTTGCTTAAGAACCAAACTTGTGGCAAAGCAGAAACTGGACTCACTCTGGAGTTTGCGACAATCAGACCTGAACTTAACTCACAGCTGCCTTCCAGGACTTCAAAAAGCACCCCTCTCTGTTCATGTTTGGCGTGAAGCTGCCTTGGTTGGTAGGAGAAGGCCAGATAAACCATTTAGCACTGAAACCTGTTTATGGGCCAGACTGTTGATGCTGTACTGTTGCTCTGTTGCACGTGTACACCCACAGAACTGTGTACAGGTCTTACCTGTACTGTAGTAGCATGTGGCTGCCCTGTTCAGGAGCAGTGCTTTACTGAGTTGCGTGCTTCATAAACACATGAAAGGCCATGGTCCCTGCCCTGAGGTACTTGAAGTCGTTAGCAAATCTCACAGACATTTCTTAATATGAATTTATTGCTGATCTGTCTGCCCCAGAGCTTGAAATTCTTTATTTATCTGCCAAACAGGCACAGCAGGAGTTTCAGCATTGCTTCCTCTTATAATACCCAGCTAATACGCTTCCAGCCTGACCTACAATGATCATCTCCTGGGAAGAAAGGTTAGTTTAGTCTTCCTTCCATTCAGCATTCAGCCCTTGATCTTTCTACCAAAATGGGCAATCAGTGCTAGTGAAATGAACACTGATCAACACTGACAAAACCTTTCACCCCGTTTCAAGCAATCAGCTGGGGTTACATTTGTGCTGCTGTCCTTAAGCAGAAAAGTCTTGAGTGGAAAGTTTCCTACCATCTCTTTTACCTTTTCACTTTCCAGAGCAAATGCAGAAACTTGCTGTAAATTAAACAGCCAGAAGGTGAAGTAATGTTCTAGTCTACAGAGTGACAGCGTGAAAGGCGGTGGTGAGGGTGCAACAGAGGTAGAGGGAGTACAGGGAACATCTATCAATATTTACTGAGCAGCATTGCTTTTCCATTTCATGTTTCTCAGCCCTTCGTCTGTACAGAGCCCTGCCCTGTAATAGCTTTGTGCTTATTCCTGTACATTGCCAAACAAGAAACCTAGTTTCTGTCTCTGATCTTTGTTGACAGGGATGAGGAAGATTGTGGAAGCCTTTCTCTCCGTGGGTCCTCTCTACCCACCCCAGAGGAGAGATTAATAGTTTCTGAAAGCATTTCCACCCTGCAGAAAGGTCACCATAGTCCTAGGGAAGACAAATAAACAGGGGTTCATCAGGACTATGTGGTAACATGGGAGGGACCACTTCCAGCAAAAATAGTGCCAAAATATTCTTAACAGTGGCAATTTCCAAGTAGCTGGCAGCAGGCAGGTGACATTATGCGTAGTCGTCTTTCACACAGTGCGACACAATCCAATCTCTTCCACAGGTGTATTTTTTTTAGACAGTTTTGTTTGCATCAGGTGTTTGTCATCGTGTGGACTATGATCTGTGGGGCATGCTAATTAAAGCTGCAAGAGAATATATCCCTGTCATGTTATCTTCTGTATACAGTCTTTTGGATTCACTTGGAGCCATGAGTTAGGGTGGGATTTTGCTCTAGTTGCATCATGCCAACTCTATCATCTTATTATGTATTGCTTTGGCTCAGACAGTAGAGTTAGTCTGAATTAACTCGGTAGATAGGCTTGTGTTTCCTCTTAGTGCTCCAACACAGCTTTTGGGGCCTGATATACTGGCTATCTCAATCCAACAGTATTTACTTCACTTTTAAGGCAGAAAAAAAATCCAGTAGAAAAGCTAACAGAAGCTCAGCCAGAATAGTGGAAAAATCTTCCCTTTAGGTTTTCTATTCGCCGATTTAAGGACAGGGTAGCTACACTGCTATGTGTTTACTCTCTGAATAAATACCTGTGATGTATACACACACACACGTATGCACACACAAAGTGTAGGTCATTATCCTAAATTGCCAAACCCAGTTACCTCTGTCTACTCCTCTTTTGAAGACACAATGTTAAGTAGTCACATTGCTGAAAGGAGAGGAAAAAAATGTCTGAAATGGACTGCTGCAATTTTGTCAGATTATCATAAACTACCAAACCTAAGCTACAAGAATAGATGATCCTGACAGATGCTTGCAGTTGGAGTGCCCACATAGGGAGAAGTCTGCTTATGCGTCTGGTGGGAGGCATAAAGGCAGAAGAAAGTTGATTTGCTTTATCCTGTCAATCGAAGGATTCACTTTGCAGGTCATACTTTATCTGCACACAACGTTTATTTATACAATGAAACCATCAGTGTCATTGATAGAATCTAATATGCCAGCAGAGATGTTTTTCTTTCTCAGTATTTTTTGTTGTTGCTGGCGTATGTGTTCCTGCCACAAAAGTCTTTTTATTGGATATAGTATTTTGTTATAAGCACTATCATTGTGTATTGTAATTATTATTTTGTTCTACCCTGCCCACACAGAAATCTGTTTGCATTATATTCCATTGAAAGATACATTTTAAGTTAGCTCTGCTAGTCATGAATAATGCAAATTGACAAGAACTTTTATGGAGGGAGGCAGACAAAGAAACAGAAAGTTAAGTGGTTTCCTTTCTTTTTATGGCAGAGTGACATTTACCTGTAAGTACATTTGATTTTAACACAGTAGGATGAGTCTCTGCTGTGCTGGATTAGGATTGAGGCATGTGGAGGAGTTCAGATAAAGAGTGGGCACTGAGAAATGCCCTTACCAGACCTCTCTAGGGAGGGTACTTCAGCAGCAATAGCCTGTCAGAATGTCTTTTTTTTAGCCCTTGTATCCAACTGACAAAATCTTTTCTTGTTTCTGTATCTGTAATTCCAGGAGATCTTTCAGTGCTTCCCACAGCTGTCTGACAATCTCATACTTAGTGCTTGTCACATCACTTTCCAAAAAAGGGTCAATGTCACTTCCCCACCCTGACAGACAGGGAAACCAAGGCAAAGAGAAACTGTAGGTGACTGAGCGTCACTTGGAGACCCAGGAGGAGCTTTCCTGGTCTATGCACTCTTGGCTCAATTCTGCCTCTCAATTCCAAGCTACAAATTTCATCAGTGCCCCTTTTCCTCAGACTTGCCAGAACTGTGCTAGCTGGCTTTAATGCTCCTGCAGTTACGCTGAGTTTAAGTCAAAAATAACTTCAGTGGGTTAGAGTCTCACTTTTGTAAACAGGAGTGCTCCCCCTGCAACCAGAAGGGCTCATTTTCAGGTCTGAAATGCGGTGACTGCTCACATGTCTAAAACAATCCCACTGGCTGCTTTGTTTCTCTAGTGTGGCACATTTACTAACCTCTCTGATCTGGCTTTTCCCTGCAGTGTAACTTTCCATGTCCACAAGGTTACCCTGGGGAAGAGGGACAAAAATGAGTCAACCCTTGTCTTCAGCAAATAAACAAACAAACAAACAAACAAAAAGGCATCACACTGTGATCAAGAGATTCCTTTCCCTGGGGGATTCACAAGTCTGCAGGGCAGAGCTGACATACTTCTGTTTCTGCAGTGCCCTGGGTACCACAGTCTAAGCCATCCGTATTCTGTGTAGGAAAGCTATGGAGAACATTGTCCAGACTGCCTCCCAGAGCTTTTCTACTTCTCTGATCTCTCCTTTAAGTTTTTGTTTCATTTTGTTTTTTTTCCACAGGAGAAGGACAGGATCCATCTGATTATAAATGTGACCTGTCCCACCGAGTTATTGCCGCACACTAGGGGAGATAAGCCTTCGCAGTCCTCTCTTTTCTGGTGACGTAGTGCAGGGTGCACAGACACACCAGAACTGTGTCTTGGGGCTTCAAATGCCTTTTTCTATGTCATGCATTGGTTTTTACAGTTTGCTATGAATCACTGATGCCTGCTGGGAACACATACCCGCTCCTGGTTATTTTTGTTACAATGTTAGAATGGGTACAAGGACACCTAAAAGTGGAACAACTGAGCATCTCTTGGTAGCCTGCGCTGTGCAGCTCTCCTGGGATTCCTGAGAACACCAAGATCTGCTGCTGAGCTCTCTTACTGTAGTGAAAAGAAATTCATTCTGAGATTATGGCATAGTCTGTGTCCTTTGTAGCAGCTCTACTCATGAATGAGTAGCAAAGTAGCTAGAGCACTGTCTTAAACCCTCAAATATGTGATCAGACACCTCAATAGGATGCAGGTTTCCTAGGTGAGGGTGGCTTAGTCATTTAGGCACTCCAATTACATTCCAACTGCAGGGCAGCTGCTCTCTGTTACACGACCCTGTGTCCTGGGATGACCAGGAACCAGGCTGGAAGGTTTCATGACTCCCTTCTAACTATCACCTTCTGGCAGGCATTTTCTGGTCTGCTGTCTTCCTTACCAGCAGAAAATCAGTAGGCAGAGGCCTGAGTTGAATGCCAGGGTCTCCTTCACACCAGGAACTGAGGCACAGCTTGGGCAACATGTGGCATGATGATGTTACTATACCCTCCTGATGCTGTGCAGTGATGCAAGGATGAAGACACAAATGTCTGTGAGGAATTCAGTACCATGGCTAAAGGGAACATATGCAACCCAAGTCAGTTAACAACTACTTGGCTTTCAGCTTTGAAGGTCACAGTATTTGAAGGACAAATATTTCTGTTCCCAGAAAGAGAAACAGGGAACAAAGAGACTAACCTGAGAAATGCTGTGCAGACAGTTCTTTTGGCATGAGTGTTTAGTGTTCAGTGACTGCTGAAATGTTTGTTATGGATGGGGAACATGTTAAAAAAACAAGATACTTAGAGAAAACAGTAAAGGGAATGGTAGGAACAAATAATACTAGATACAAGATACTAATATTATCTGGAGTTCTATTAGCTCTGTAGGTCTCAGAGTGGACTTTTTTGTCACCTCCATTCTACAAAGAAGGTCAGAGACCAGAATGAAACTGATTAGCTCAAGGCATACAGCCAGAAAATGGTAGAAGTAGGACTAGAGTCCAAATCCTTCCACTCTTATCAGGAAGTGAAAGATAGGTTGACTGTAGTTTCAAAAGACATGTCTACAAGAGGACTCAAACTATCTGAGGTCAATTGTCTAACTCCATTGCGTGGGCTTTGGATTCTGCTTTGTGCTTTAATTCTCCTGTGCCACTACACACAACGTAACAGTCACTTCAACAGAAGAGTATTACCCCTAAACTCTGCCTTTGGGTGCGCAAAGAAGAGAAGCCAGCGAGCCCAGCTGATTGGGATAGTGGCCATGTGCCAGACATCATCTTTTGTGGTAATAAGCCCTTTCCAATGGCAGCTTGAGCTATTTGCCTGTCATGATTTGTCTTCTTGTGCTTGGGGAATGCTGGCTGACCTTTGTCTTTGATGTTGCTAGGCCCTTTCCTTGCAATAGGGCAGTTCAGGAGGCCATGACCACATCTGCTTGGGCTGGTTCTGTTATCAATTAATTTGTCCTGCCACATCAAAGAAAAGAGATAAAGCTGTAGCATTTCCTTACCACAGATTTTTATCTTCACTCCCCAGTTCACCTCACAACACATGCACCTTCCACCTCCACAGCAAGCAGAGAGAGAGAGACAGACAGAAAGAAACTGAAATGACATCCTAATAGCCTCCCTTGAGCGCTGATGGCACCTGGGTCTCCGTGTGCTGAGCCTTACACCCACTTCCAATCTGGCCTGGCCACAGCCAGTTGGTTGCTTACTCCCCCAACAACTTATTTGTTTTTCTCTCTAGACAAATCAGTGATGTTAGAATGACAAATAGCAGTTATAGCTTTGCACTTAGCTGAGTATAATTTCAGCCCATCAGTACCATCTGTCTCCCTACTTGGGCTGCAGCTCCATTAAGCGACAGCCAGAGATCCTCAAGGACAAAAAGAGACGAACTCACATGGATAGATATTTTAGGGGTCAGAATTTGTGACTCTTTGCCCTTTACAGTTAATTCCAATGGTGAGCTAGAAAAAAGGAAGCTGGGACATAAAATCTCATCCAAATGAAAACTTTCCTCGCTGCTCGGCCAGGCTGAGCCTTGACTCTCCCTGTTCAGGAGTTGTGCACTGAGATTGGTACCAGCCACCAGCACAGCTGAAGACTTGCTGGGGTGATGCTGTTGGGCTTGGCTTTGAGACAGTGTTCAGGCTTATTTCTAGGAAATACTGTGTTCCTTTACTACAAATCATAGAAAATGTGAGAAAATACTTACATGTAATAGGGAACTTTAGTATTAATGAAATAATGGTGTCTATTTCTGATAATCTCACCTCAGTTTGTTGAACTGCCTTGTTTTCTAAAGAGTGATTCCTTTTGTCTCATGGTATTCACTAGGGAAAAAGATGCTTAACTAAACTTCCAGTCTCAATCAAAGTTCAGGACAAGATGGCTTCTATGATGATTACATCTTATCTTTTCCACCTCCTTTTCCTCCTCCTCTTTTCCATCTATGACATTTGAAACTTCCTTGTTCTCATTCCCTATGAAATTCAAACTCCTCTTCCTCATTTTGCCTCTCATCTATACTGTGTATCAGTAATGTATCTGTCCCCTCCTCTCTTTGTGTCCTGTTTACCGTGTGCCCCGCTGAAACTTGACCATCTTTGTCATCACCCGAATCCGTGGCCAAAATTCCACACAGGTCCCTCTGCATAGGAAATACAGTAGTGAGGCATTTTAAAGAGTTTTTAGAATTACTGTAAGAAGGCCCCTGGGCTGGTAGCCACAAGGCAAAAGGGAACACTAGTGACAAGGATTTGCTGTGTGAATATGAAATAACTTGTTCAAAGTCTTTGGGCACTTTTCTGAAGAGCACAGTTCCTATTTAGCCACACAGACAAATGATCAGATTTGGAAAACAGCTCGGTTTGCTGAGCACAGCCAGAGCGCTATGCATAGTGCTGTGCAGGCTGGAAAATCTGTTCCTTCTGTCACCAGGCATGCTGAGGACTGGGCTAGGACCAGCACCTAGGATCTTCATACCCATCTTTGGCTTCATGTCCTCAAACTTTTCTGATGTAGCACTTTTCTCTACAGGCTTGCTTTTTCTTCATTTCATTTCATTTCATTTCATTTCATTTCATTTCGTTTCATTTCTTTCTTTCATTTCTTTTCTTTTCATTTCTTTTTGTTTCTTTTTGTTTCATTCGTTTCTTTTTTTCTTTTTTTTCTCTATTTTATTTTCTTCTCTTATATTTTTCTTCTCTTCTCCTGTTCTTTTCCTCCTCTCCTCTCCTCTCCTCTCCTCTCCTCTCCTCTCCTCTCCTCTCCTCTCCTCTCCTCTCCTTCTCCTTCTCC
>JANHFX010005182.1:27797-58219 GCA_027560015.1 Chloroceryle amazona
CTTTCCTTTCCTTTCCTTTCCTTTCCTTTCCTTTCCTTTCCTTTCCTTTCCTTTCCTTTCCTTTCCTTTCTTTCCTTCTTTTTTTCCTCTTTCCTTTCCTTCTCATGTTTTCTTCCCATGTTTTCTGAGGACTTATTTGATCACACCACAACACATGAGGAGAAAACATTTTGGGAACCATTTTGCACATGCTATGAAAAAGCCCAGTCTTCTGCAGCGTGGTTGTGAGCGTCCTTCTCTCTCATTGACTAAAGACCCTGGATACCTTGCAGGATCAGTTGCATTCAGAAACCTGTCCTTTCAAATTTGTTTAGGTAAAGTGCAGAGTGCAGATGATTCCCAGAATAACTCTTCTGGCTTCATTTGGAATGACAGCAAAAACAAATCTGGGCCTAGCTTTTCATCTCAATGGAAGGGCATATGAGAAGCAGTGAGAATATGTCATTGTTCGTAAAGGACAACGTTACATGAGAGAGCGAGCACAGGAGAGAGGCAGAGAGAAAGAGAGATTTTTCCTCTCTGCTAAATAAGGGCTGTTTTGAGGTGTGTGAGGACAGTAGGGGTCAGCGAGTGCTGGAACTGACTCTGAACTTCTGGCAGAACAATCTCCTGGAACTAAAACCAAGGGTACCTTTATCTTCAGCAACCTGCCGGGAGATGTTCCACAGCCAGCTTTCTCCACAAGAGCCAGGTTACAGTGTCTGTGCATGACAGCAACTGAAGCAAAAGGTTTTGTCTTTTAAAACAGAGTAGCTCACATACAGCATAGTAGACTCGAGCCTGAAACCATCTAATATCAGACACTAAGCAAGAATGCATTTGTAACCGAGGAGCCATAAACCATGATATTATTTGCCACATAACAGGGAGAAGCTGGGTGCAGATGTTCACACACCACATCTAATTAGAACAGGAACAGATATGTTACAGAAATTAGAATTCCTTCAGTAAGGACCTAGCTCTACACACTGCTCTGCTTTACCTACCAGACACTTTTCAGCCATGAAACCAATCCGTTTGACAGACACTCCTTAAACCTCCTTCCTTCCCTGTCCTATGAGAGGAGCAAAGACCACTGTCCCCACTTGCCAGATAGGTGGTTTCACTGAACTTTCACACTACTTGCCTACACATGCACTCGGCGCCAGAACTAGAAATAAAGCCCAGGAGTCCTGATTCTGGGTCGTCACCCCTCAGCCACGTTCTTCTGAGCTTGCTTCACCTGCATATCAGGAATTCTGTGGGCAACTATAGAGACAGAGAACAGATTGCCCCCAAATGGTGTCTTCAATCAGTCAACTTTTATCGCCGAGAGACAGTAGCTTTCCTCCCTACCTCCATGAAAAGCTTTTAAAATAAACACAGGTACATTAGAACAACAGCTCTTCAAAAGGGTCCCTCTCTCCCCCTCACCTTTCTTGCTCTCCTGTCATTAAGCAGAGCAGAGCCATCCTTACAAGTGACATTTGGACAGATTGACTTAAGCTATTTACTTTAAGCTTTTTTTTCCTCCCATTCAGGATCACTTTCATTCATCGTTCAAGCGTCTCAAATTTTCTTTTGCTAAATCCACAGATCAGGTGATTCAGAATGAAGCAATGGGACATGTGCCATTTTTATAAAAGCCTTCCGACTCCTCCGGTAGCCCCTTTCTGCTTACTTTTTAACTCACTAATTCTGCTGACAAAGGGAAAAACCCACCAGGAGCGGTAAAGGAAATCTCACTTTTAAAAGCCAATTTAATTTTCTTACCACAGAGGCTACCTCACTGGTTAAAATAATTGTCTTCTGGCCTTAGACTTAGTGGATCAGATTCTGATCTGAATTCTATCAATAAAAACAACCACTCCAGGGCAACCTTTCATAAATATGCTTACTTTTAAACCAATGTGCTTGCATGGTAGAGGATGCCTTTCCAAACCAAATCCTAACCCAGAATTACCACATTAATGTTAGTGGAACTGACAGATGACAGAGTTCAGACTCTGAACTCCATCACAAGGCATGGATGGAGTCTGCTCTTTTTCCCAGCATCAGAAAACCACCAAACAGTTTTAGCACAATCCTCTTGACTTACATTATCTGTTCAGTGGAAGCCCAGGAGCTTTGCTGGGTAGGCTGAGGGTGCTGTGGTACAGATGTATGTCTGAAGTGAGGCTGTGTCATGCTGCTGTGAGCTAAATCTGTCTTCAGGCATTGCTGACCAGAGCGTGGTATTAAATTCAGACCAGGACTTAAAGAAAATTAAGACCAAACAGATAAAAAATTCCTTGTCTCCACCAAGTTCAAATATTGCTAGTCCATGGTCTTTAGAGTATGAGAGTTTGCAAAGGGTGTTTTGCTGCAGGGGAAGCACAAGGAAGGGGAAAAGTGAACTGCTGAGAGGACACAACAGGGCTAGTGTCTCTGGATCTGCTCTGCTATGATTTCCCTTAATTTTTGTTATGTTTGACAGTAAATATTCAGGTTCTGTCTAAGCTAAAAGACAGTGATGGCTGGTAAACTGGTGTTTCTATTGGGAGAGTGGAAGGAATTTTCAGAAGCAGGGCTTCGAACTCCTAAGGCTGGGTTAGTTTCCTGAGAAACCAATCCAGCATATTAAGCGCATTATTGTGTGGCTAATGTTGGTTCCTTGTGATTATGTCTCTACTTGTAACACAGAAGAAATCAAGTGGGCACAAGATGAACCATCCCTGCAGAACAGATGGATACCAGAAGACCCTTCATATGCCAGTTGAAAGAAAATAACAGCAGCAAAATGTATATCTCTATCTTAGAAAGTAGACAAGGGCACCCCTCAACCTGTCATGCAACAGAAAAAAAACCCACTGTTTTCAAGTGAATTTGTTTTCATGTTGTCTCTCCCTGGTTACTGTGGTCTTCGGTAGCTGTTTCAGCTTCCCTTTTACCAGGTGAAAATAGTGCTGTTCCCTTCTGCCAACACAGGGCACAGAGGAGCCTGAGTTATTTCATAACCCCAAACCATACTGAGGCTGCAGATGCCTAGCAGGTAATTTCAATACCTAATAAAACAAAGTAATAGCTATAGGTCTTAAACAACATTCACAGTGCCTAGTACTATGGCTGAGTCTTTCTAGGATTTATAGAAAGTTGCAGGAACTGGAAAGCTTGCTACAATGACACATCAAATCCTGGGGCCCTTTGATGGGAAACCATCATTGTCAGAAATGGGCAGAGCCTGAGAATAATTTTCTTTTTTCCAACTGAATACTTTTGTTCCCATGTTCATATTGCTTTGATGCTCCTGTTTAACACAAGCTTGCCAGCCTTCGATTACCATGGCTTACATAAGTTATGGCAGCAGGTAGTGGTCCCAATAGAGACCAGGACCCTGTTGTGGCAAGGGCTGAACAAAGATCTGCATGTTACCGTGAGCTCATGCTGTCAAGAGCTAGACATTCTCTCTCTCTGACATTTTTTCTCTCATTCTTGATTTTTCTTGCTTAATGGCAACTGGAATGTCTGGGGTATTTCCTTAGTTTTCTGTATGAACTCCTCCTAGGGAAAATGGGATCTAAGTCATCTCTTTTCAGAACACAAAAAGGGGGTATAGAGAAAAAGGGTTAGGGGTGCAGGAGGAGTTGAGTGATGCTAAGCAATGTTTGTATTACAGAACAGTCACATTGGCACATGGTCGCTGGAGAGCTGGTACTGCAGTTTGTGGTGGTACTGGGACAACAACTCCCAGTAAAGTTAAGGCTTTTTATGTGCATATAGCGTTTGAATTAGGGGAAATGCTCAAAATATATAAACAGGAACTAGTCTTGCAGAGAAGATAAGCTTTGGAGTAAGGGGGCTGTCTCTTCCAATGTGTATTTTGTGTCTACTGCAGTGGGGACTAATCTCATTTTGGGCCTCTAAATGCTGGGCCTCTCTTAATGTGTATACTGCTGTAATACACATAACTACTTCCTTCCATTGACTGCCTTTTTGTTGCATTGTTTTGTGTAATTGACTCCCTTTTTCATCCAGAGGCCAAAGAGTGATTATTGGAGATTGCCAGCTCCAGACCTGAATTGTTTCATTCAGGAAGTTAATTAAAATCAACCCACCTCTTTAGAAAACCCTTTCCAATATAGTGTGGATGCTCCTTTCATCTCAACATTACTTCTTTTTTTTCTTTCTTTTTTTTTTTTTTAATACTCAGTGCTCCTTAAATCATGGAAATAACTTGGCAAAGGAGCTGAATTACAAGAAAAATCAGTTAGGAACGTAGGTAAAGGCACATAATAGGTCTTTAGAGGAGAGGAATGAATTTAATTGAGTGAAAGCTCAGAAAACCCAAAAGTAAACTCAGGGTCATCAGCATGCTTCTTTCACTTATCCCTCAGTTGCACTTCATAGATCCAGGCTTCCTTTTGCTCTGCTGTTATCACACTTTCCTTTTGCTGTGATTTATTAACTGTGGAACTGTCAAATTATGAAACTGAGGTTCTAGAAATACTTATTAATGTTTGAGAAATTCATTTCACACTTGAATACTTTTTCTAACACTTACTAATGTCCCTCATTTTGGTCATGTGGGTCTACAGGGCAAGAAAACAAGGTATCTTATTATGTATTTAGCATGTGGAGACGAAGGATGAAAAAAATGTATTTTAAAACCCCCTCAAACATTGCAGCAACTTTATGCATTTGCTCCTTGTGCTGCTGTATGTGGTGGCTGTGTGTCTGTATGTGCATAAGCAGGGCAATGTCTGTATGTTCAGTGACACCCTTCCAGCTTCCTTACAGTCATTATTAGGAAAGCACTTCTAATCTCCTCTGAGAAGCTTGAACATAAAATTCCTTTCATGCCAGTTTTGTCTTCTTCAATTTGGCAAACACTGACCTTCCCCCTGTGATCCCAATGGAACTTGCAATTCCAAAGGCATTTCTGTTTATTATTACCCTGTTAGTGTACAAGAACCATCAGGGATCCCAGTACCACTAAGGCGACAAGGTTACTTTCTGAGCTCTCTGTTGCAGTTACATACTGCACAACAAAAATGCAGTAGGCCATAGATAAATGATGATTACTTCATTAGCTATTTAATTCACTAATTTAATAATGAACCTAAAAAAATGGCTGAGTAATTGCTTGCCTCAAGATCCTTGACAGTAAGTTTGCCACATTTATTTCCCACACAAAATTTCCTGATGGAAATTAATTTAAAAAGCAGAAACAAAGACTGCCAACAATGAAAAAAAGTATGAATTTGCTCTTGCAAGACTGGAACATTTCCACTTCTTGACACTCAGTTTTGAAATGTGTTATGTTACAACAGTATCAAATTTAACAGATTTAAACTGGTATACTCTTAAAAGGAGGTTTTCCTTCAAAACAGAATTTTGCACAGAATACTGAGCTCTGTGTTTCCATCAGCATTAACGAAGTCAGCTTTAGTATTTAACCTAATCTGCTCAAAAAAGTCCTATTACTCTGCATACTTAAGAGAGACATCATCTGATAGGAAATGGCTGCAATACCTCTAGCTTTCCTAAAATACTGACAGTTTCAACCGTTTCTTAAGAAATACTTACTCACTGGGGACTGCAGCTCTAAACAGATGCTTCTGCTTTAAAATGTGATCGCCTTCTCTAGCTTAAATGGATGGCTCCTTACAAATAAAGCAGTGGTATTGCTGGCATAACACTGAAGGTCACCCAAAGCAGTGAGTGACCACCAGACATTTTTCCTTGAGGTATCTCTGCATAGCACTTTTCTCCCTCTGCTACCTTACTGTTACCATTTATGATTTCTTAAGTGCTGTAACATTTTTTCTTCAGGTAAGTATTTCATGCCAGCACTGGGAGCATTGTTTTTTTCAAAGGACAACTTCTGCTTTGAAACACTAGCAACCATTTACAGTTTTTCACATGTGTTAAGCTACTCCTGATGAAAACAGAGTGCAGCTCAAGTACCCTTCCATAACGCACAGCTGTCCACTGCACGCGCAAAACATCGGCCTTACTGAGAAGGGAAAAAAAGAAACCTCTTTGGCAGAAGTAACATGGAAGACATCTTTTCTTTTTCTTACCTACTATGAGAGGACTGAATTCTGATCTTGTTTAATCCAGCACAGAAGTCACTGATGGGATGGGCTCTTCTAGCTCTTCTAGCTCTTCTTCTGTTTGAGCTGAGGACAAGACTAAAAGTTAATACAACAGCAAATCCTTGTGCCTCGTGTATCTGTATCCTCCTCAGTGCCAATGTTTGAATTCTGCCAGTTTGTTTATCTGTCACTTTGGTATGTACGAAAACACTCGTGTGTGAATGTAACACCCTCCCCCTTAATTCTGTACCCCAAAATTCAGCAGATCATTCAGATCAGCATGTGCCCATTTGAAAGTTTGTCTTTGACCATTTGTCCCAGGTCTATTTCTTTGCTATTTCTCTTCTACCTCTGTATCCATATACTTGAAAACTCTGGATTTGATGAACGCAACTTTTTGTGTGCAACAAATTTGGAAAGATTATCTCCATGAGTATTTTTAAACTCAACAGGAAAGTTCTACAAATTATTTATCTGTTTTAATGTTACTTTAGCATCTATGAATCTAAAAAAGTTTCATTGATATCATTCACTGATCACTTCATTAATAATGATTAACTTGTTATTGATGCTTCCATTTCACAGAAGCAGAAACTGAGATGGAGGCATCTGAAAGCAGTGTTATCATTTTTAGAAGGGTTCAGCATGTATAATTAGCTTCTGATTTCTAGAACTCACCTTGCTGAGAGCTCAGCTCTTCTAAAAAAAAACCTGTCTACAAGGGTCAGAAAGAAACTGTTAAAATGCCCGACACCTATTAATCTACTCCTTTTTTAGGTACGTAGCTGTGAACTGAGCTCATTGAAATAAAATCTCTCGTGCCTGTGAGATCATGTATTAGAAAATCAATCCTGGTGTGCCCAAAAAGTTGGCCCCACACTACATTTTCTTACACAAATAGTAATAAAAAAAACTTATCATTTTTTTTCCCCCCAAAAATGGTTTATTTTAGGGAAATGCAACAGGAAGAACAAAAGTAAAATTCCTATCTGAGAAAAGCACAGCATGTGCAACTTCCCTATAACAGGCAGCAGAAGGTTGAAGAACAAAAAAAGGACTACTGAGAGCTGCACACAGAGAGATTCTCATAAATTAGCTCTGAAAACCAAAGGTAGAGCACTGTGTGCTATGGAAGGCCGGTATCATGGAATATTTTAAAAATCCTTTAACAATATTAAAATTCTGCTCAGAAACAATGATTGTAATACAATTATTCCCTCTCTTCGCTCAAAAATCAATTGTGCAGCCATTTTCTTTGTTAAAATTTTTCAAAACTCTACAAAAATTGAATCAGTTCCCACTCTGGAAAGATGAACGAAAGTGGTTAATCCATTGGCGTTTGTGCACAAAGTGCATTTGTTGTGCTGCTGAATGTAACACGATCTGAACCATGGAAAGAGAATGAACGCTTTGCGGCCCCTGATGGATTTCAGATTTATTAGACACTGGAATGTTTTTTTTTCCCCCCTTGTCTATAAGAACATGGTGTGTAAGATGATAAAGGGCAGGAATAAAGGGAGCAGACATTGTAGCCCTTGAAATTAAAAGAACCGTTTCTAGATTTTGAAAGTGTCAATGTATGAAAAAGCAGACTAAATATAAGTGTTGCATTATTCAATACGCTTTCCTCTTGGAAAGAAAAACATTTTGCCACCACTGACAAAGCTATGGACATGTGACTAATACCACTTTTATTTTCCTATATGGAGAAAAACATCATCACAAAGCATAAATGGAATATTTATGCTGTAAGATAATACACACATACCTGTAAATTATGAGTGCAAGACGTAATAATTCATCTTGAGTTTCATTACTCATGTGCTATGGAGCTTTCAAGATTAGGGATAGATTTGTTATGCCACTACATTCCAGTATATGTTTTCCCTTCCTTAACCCGCTCTCTCTTCTCTGGCACACACATCCTATGCAGTAGGAGCAAGTTTCTTCACAGCAACACATACAGACTGTATAAGCTACACAGAACTGGCATCATTTTCAAAGGACATATTCATGATCCATTTTATGATGTTAACCAGCCTGAAAAAAATTAGCTGAGGGTATAGGGATATAATTTCAAATACAGTGCTGGGGAAAGTTTCCTATTCAGAGAAGAGCTCCAAGGTGTAACATTAATAAAAAGTTGGTTTATTCTAATGTTACAAGATTGTTCCCTTGAGCTGCCAGGATGGGAACCACAGTGGACAGCTTTTGTTCCAGTATCTATGTGCTACTTTGTGAAAGGGAATAGCAGAAATTGAGTATGAATTGCTTCAATAATTGGAATTCACATGAAAATGTAAACAACAAAACTATTCACTGAAAGCAAACTTATGTTTAATATATAAGCAGAGGAATAAACAAGCTCTTTTCTTCTATTTTCGACTCTGTATGTATTCCGGAAGCGTTGTATGTCTGACAGAGATGACAAGACCATGCAGACAATTTGGGCTAGTGTCCCAGGCACTGGGACTCCAGACTCTGCTAGGGTCTGCTACTGAGTTATTGTGTAATCTTGGGTGAGTCATTTAAATTCTTTATGCACTGATTTCACCAGCCTGTAAAATAGGTGTAATCCTCCCCCATTTACCTCAGACAGCAAAAATATCTATAAAACATCTTAGATGACATGTTATGTTCAGGCAAAATTTTCTTCAGTAAGAAGTTCTCCGTATGAGCTATATTTGTCCACGGATCTTTTTGTCCTGCAAATCTCTACCCCCAGACACACATACAGAGTCACGTCAGTTCTGCCTGAAAGATGAGATGAACATGCCCTTACTGTGAAATCAAAAACATCATTCTACTCCTGTAACTGCAGAAGAGAAACTGCATTAACCACTAAACTTTTCAAAGAGACTGCATAGGCCCAAATCTTGCTCATCTTAATCAAGTGAGAAGCCCCAGTAAAAATCAGTAGGATACTTCCAGCCATTAAGGAAAGTGGGATCTGGCCTCTTGTAGAGCACTGAGGTAAAACAGATGCACTACTGCAGTTTGCATTGGACAGTTCTCAATTAGAATGTCAAGATTTATAGTGTATTTTATCCGGTTTTCATTCTTTGCTGTTCAGTTTAACTTTTGACCTATGGTTATTGGCAGAGGGGGCTTGTCCCAGGGGGCCATTAGGCCCTTCCAAAGAGGCCTTCTAAGAAGTGTCAAAAAAGAGGGTGGGAAACAGGTCTCTTTATAA
This sequence comes from Chloroceryle amazona, assembly GCA_027560015.1. Lineage (NCBI taxonomy): Eukaryota > Metazoa > Chordata > Aves > Coraciiformes > Cerylidae > Chloroceryle > Chloroceryle amazona. The sequence continues at coordinate 37,047 of JANHFX010005182.1, forward strand.
CAAGACCCCTCCTCCTTCTCTGAAATGCTCACACAATCAATGCAATAGTCAGGATGCAAGAAAACAGGAGAACTTCTGGATTTTTTTGGCAATGAGTAATTAAGGTCTTGCCTTCTTCCTCTTCTGTCCCTGCCCTGCCAAGAAGTCAGATGGAAACAAATCCTGTCAACACTAATAGTGTCCGAAAATCTGCGTGGAGTTAGAGCAAAAGAAAATGGAGGTTATAAATATAGGAAACCTATGCTGAGAACCCAATAAGAGCCATAGAAAAGTATGGCATCCAGGTATTCTCTGGAAAACGGGAGTTCACAAAGCCCTCAGCCAATATGGGACATATATTCTTAAAATATGTGACAGAAGAACAGGAGTTGCAGAAATATTCTTGAATTTGAAGGAAAACCACAACTGTAGGGGAATAAATACAATCACTGAGGTTGGCTAGGTCTGTCCAACAGATTTCCTTCAAAAAGGAAGATGATAGGTATGCTGCTGGTGTGTAACTGGCACAGCTTCTCCAGGCGACACCTTAAGATTGATAAAAATATCAAACAGGATCAATGATCTTGCTGTATGTAAGACTGTGCTGCTGACACAGATTAGGGGCAGCACCATAAATGTGGAGGGCCAGAGTGTTCCAGGGGCAGACCTTTATGATCCTGAGCATTACAACGTTAGGAAAAAGATGAAATATGCAGTTTGAGATTAAGAAGAGTGATGCTCTATAGTGAACAAGATGCTTCTCAGATAGAGACGTCCTTACAGCACTGAGGTTCTCCAAGGGCCTTCTCATGGACACAGAGGGACAAAAATAACCTAGCTAGCTTTAGGATAGAGCTAGCTTCGTTTGCAAAAGGGATTATGTAACATAGCTGCCTCTAACAACAGAGGACTAGTTTGATGAACCAGAAGGCCCCTTCCAGTCCTATTGTTCCTGCTATTCCCAAAGTTAAATTAACACCAACCTTGCCTAGCAACATCATGTTCCCGTGCGTGTGTGGATGGAGTTTACTCTGGAGCTCCCAGGATGAGATGTCTCTTTTTAAATGGGAACTGAAAAGCCTCACAACAAAACAAATAACTAGGAGAAGTGCCAGGTTTGTAATTAAAATTAAAAATAAAATAAAATTTAAATCCTCCTGATTTGAGGGCAAAAAGACCTGTAATGATGCAGTGTGCTATAGGCCACCAACCTTAAATTCCCCTCAGGAGCGGCTCGCTGCAGGCTGCACAGCATTCAGGCCCCTCAGAGGTCACTCGCTATCCTCTGCCACCCTGAAGCAACTGGAGCACAAACACTCAGTCTGGGAAAGAGACTTGAAAGCAAGGACTGGCCAAGTGTCTCCCATCTCTTTCCTCCAAGCCTGCTTTCCCACAGACTTCCCTGCCTGTTGGGGTGACAGGGCCGCCATACCCCACACACCTCATCCCATTGCCCAGGAGAAATATCTCCCATCTGTGTCATAAATATATATATACACTGCTTTAATATGGAGTATGTGATATGAGGTGACATTCACCTCTTTTACCTGTTCTGTGTGGCTGCTGGGAGGTTATGAGGGTGCCGGGACAGGGCCTCCGGTGTGAGGGCAGCGGCAGCTCAGCCACGTTGGGAAACAACGTGGGGTTAGCAAATTTAACTGAGATGGAGAAGCCCAGAGTCTGGGGGGCAGCAGCAGTGCCTCTGTGCCTGCCTCTGGGGCTCTTCAGGGTGTGATTTAGTGGTGGGAATGCTGTATCCTGCAGGAGTGAACTGCCTGGAAGCTGACAGAGCCATCTTGGAGCACATGGTCCAGTGCAAAGCAGCGTAAGTGAAGTAACAGCAATTTAGAATATGTGGGAATAAAAATTCCCCATCCCTGATTCCCTCCCTGTGAAGCTGAAGAGAGAGGCTCGGTCTGGCAGGATTTCTCTGACCTGCCTTCGCCCTCTCTGGGGTTGGGTGGGTTGGGTCCATCCCCGCAGAGGCCCTGAAGGGACGGGGTGCGCCTGCCCCTCCTCATCTGTACTCAGGGTTCCCTTAGCCCAGCTCAGCCCCAGGGAAAGGCGCAGACTGAGAGGCACAGGAGACTGAGCAGGAGCAGGCTGGGAATGGATGTTCCCCTCCCTCCACCTTCCCTCACCTCTGGAACAGCAGCAACCTGGGAGGGGAGCTGTGGCAAGGACTCAAGCATCTGCCAGGTGACATGTCCTTGGAAGGGAGCTGGCAGGGAGTAGGCAGAGGACACCCTTCTGAGAGGAGCTGCCCCAGCCACCAGAAGGTGCCAGGCCAGCTTTCTGCTGAGATTCCCAATGCGGTTTAGTAATGCAACAATTTGCTCACAAGACACAGAGCAGAGCCCACCTACTCACTCCTCTGAACAGCCATCGGACGATAATAACTTTCTGTCAATGGCCTAGCTTTGAACAGATGCCTAGAGGTGAAAGGATCTGTATTCCATTACTAGCCCCTTCAACTAGCCAGGGTCCCTTAGGTTAAATATTTTTAGCAACAGCTTGTTTACATGTCAAACTTGTCAATGAGCTTCTGGGCCAGTGCTGCCACAGAGCTGTGGTGGTGGCAGGCAGTGTGCTTTCTCTATGCACAGAACCAAAGCCTTTTAAAGGGCTTGTCAGATATATTCTTCCTACTGTGTCACAAGAACAAGACTAATTTCAAAGAAATGCTCTTTATTTCTACTTAAAACTGCTAAGGAAAATATCCAGCACTGTCTTTTTTCTTGTCATCTGTTCGACAAGTGTCTCATAAAACAAATTGAGAGGTTTAAATCTCCGAGACAAAAATCAATAAGAGGATAAGTAAAGAATAGGAGGAAGTCAGCAGGCTGAGATTTATTTCACTGGAAATGTTTTTTCAATGGATTTACTAATAAATCTAAAGTGGCTGGTGCAGCTGCCTTTGATATGCAGTATCCCCTTTACTTAGATGGAAGCTGCACATGAAAAGCTTTGAATACTGATTTTTACAAGGGTGTAAATCAGTAAAGCCCCACACATTAAATATACCACCAGCATCTGCTTCAGGTAGAAGTTAAGAGAGAGGATTTGCTTGTGTGCCAGAGTTTTTCTCTGTAGTTTTGCCATTTTTGTCAATATATTGCAGTAGTTGTGACCAGGGCCTTGCTGTGCTGGATGCTGAATACTCCGGTGTAATAAAAGCAGTTCTGTCCCAAAGAGTTTATGGAGTTTCAAGGGCAGGAAAATCCACTGAAATATTAAGTATGGGCTGACCAGCAGTGAAAACTCCAGGGATGAAGTGTCTGATGGTGGAACCGAGTTGTGGTATCTCTTGAAAATCTGCTCCAGTGAGTACTTCCCTTGTGGTGATGGGAAACTGGGGAAAAAATAAATTAAATGGATGATTTGAAACGGACTTACAGATAGTGAAAATAAAATTAAACTCTTGAAACAGTCCAGAAAAGGTCATCATGGGCTGACTACCAATCCTTTTCAGGCTGATCCCACAGCTGACCTATGTTCTAGGAAGAAGGGATGTTATCCTGAGTGACAATAATTATAGCTGTCACTTTGATGTGGACACGTAGCAATGGAAAAGACTGCACCCCAGTCCAGAATGCCTGTCCTCCCTGCAGCATGGTCCCAAAGATGGTGATCTTGTACAAAAGCCCAGTAGATGAAGAGGAAACTATAATGAGCTCCTTGTTGAGTAATATTAGTGGTTTGCTGCAGTTGGCACACATGACAGATGGCTGTGGGTAGGGAGCTTGTTGCTGGGCTCTGTGTATGTGCATATGTGCTAGGAGGGGTTCCAGAATGGCATGGTTCACCATTCTATTTCAAATTAAACAAATAGTCTTGGATGCTTTTGCAGTGTCAGATGGGAAATCAGCCAGAAACTAGCTGATATCTTATTGTTCCTTGTTCTTTGATCGATTCTGCATTTTTCAAAAGATTTCTCTGCACCAAACATGTATCAGAACATGGTTAAGCTCCGTCGTTCCAGTTCACAAATCTGACGTTAGGAAGAAATGTTCAAAGTGAGAGTAAATCAACAGAAATGGTCATTTTCATCCCCATTTCGATGGGTTTTCTCAAGTCACCAGGAGAAACATTTTGCAGCTAACAGTGAAAACTGGCACCTCATTACCTACTTCATTATTTCTTATGACTTATTAGGGGTTATTATCACTGTTCGTTGTCGTTCTTAACAGTGCATACCCCGTCTCTCATATCGTGTTATTACTGGATAGTAGTAGCAAACTCTTACATTTAGGTCACTGAAACAGCTTGTATGTAAAAATTCCTATGGCTATGAGTCTGAAGGGTGCAACCAGTACTGTGATTTGCATAAGGCTTTGAAAATGGAAAGAGGAAAAATGTGGAGTGAAAACTGTGTGTGATTATACACTAAATGACTGTGTCATAAAGCCATAGGCTTTATGAAATGGGCTGAAATGAAGTTGCATGGCCCACCTAAAGTCTGTAATTTCCTTCATTTTCGAGCACTGTGCATTGGAATCAAAATAACATTGCACGAACACAGTGGTTTTTAATGCAGTTTTGTATATGCTCATTGTACAAACTCACACGCATGTATACAAATATGTCACTGTGGAAAGTCAGGCAACGAGTAGACAATGCTACCACTGTTTTACATCACGCACATACGTTTAAATCTTCATAATTAAAATAGGGATAACACATTCCCTATGTCACAGAGCTTTAAGGATATATTACATGTTATGTCATAAAGTGATGGCCAGAGTTTATACAACTGCCAGCTCTCCGCCCCACATTCAAAGAGGTCAGTACAATGCCACAAAACAGGAAAGTATGATCTCCATCTCTTTGAGAAGGATGCGGAGAATTGACAAAATCCATACCGTGAGTCAGCACCACAGCTAAAATTAGAACCCAAGATTTAAGTAACAGCTTTTGCCAAAGACCATCCAGCAGCCTTTCATGATGGGGACTGGCCAGACCTTAGTTTGACTTCCAAGTCAAGAGCAAGACCCTTCCTATTTCAACAATAAACCAGTATACATACAAATATATCCTCTTCAGATCCTTCGTGATATCTGCAGAGGGAAAGTATTGCATGCTGTGCTCCACACCTCTCCACATCATCTCCACATCACAATGCCCTGTCTGGGCTTTCATTCAAAATCTACTGGCCATGTCCTAGACCCTGTTTGATCTCTTACAAGATCAAAGTCTGAAGAAGTTGAAAGACACACAATGACATGATTTATCCCCAGGGGAGCATGATGACTCCTGAAATTTCTTTCTCCCCTGCATGCCACACACTGTCCCCCTGCCCATAAGATGGAAATACTGATTTTGTTTCTGATCTGATTTATCTAAATATATATGGGCAAATAGGAAATGTCATTGCAGAGGGACAGAGAGCAAAACCTTGCAGAGAAGAGGGGAATATTAATTCTTCTGCTCTTTTAGATTTTTAGGCTGGAGTGTAATCCTACAAAATTAAATAATATGATCAGGATTTCCCCCTTTCCTCTTGACCTGACTTTTAAGTTCGGGCTAAGAATTGCAGTGCATTTCTTTTCCCAAAGCAAAACACAATCCTGGATAAAAGTCAGTTTAGTTGAGAGAAAAAAAGTACAACGAAAATAGATCTTTTCCATAAACAAAGCTGCTTTCCATTTTGCTAATGTAAACAGGCAGATGCATTAAGAGATCATGCCACCCAGGCCATGGAAAAAGAAGCAGGGAAATATGTTTTTGAGTATTTCTCTGAAGGTGCAAGGATGGATAAAGCACACTCGGCTAAAGGATGAGGCTTTGTAGACAGGGAAGCTTTACAGTTTCGCCTGAGACTCAGAACAACTCTACTTCCACAGTTTAGGTCAAACGCGGTGTTGCCTCCATTCCAAAGGAAATCTGTTTATAGTAGGCACCTGTGCGCTTCGTATGCTCTCAATCACCCTGTACTCTCACAAAAATATGGGGGGGTTGCAGTAGTCTCTGCAGTTGTGAAAAGAGAATTTCGGGTGTCTGGGTATGGACATGGATCTGGATGAGTAATGTCAAAAAAAGTCTGTCAGAAATAGAAGTGCTCACCTTTGCAGCCTGAGAGGCTACCAGGGCTTCCTTATAGGACAGTGTTCAATCTCCTGCAGTGAATGAAAACACCCTTCCCCCAGGAACCAGAAACAAGGAGATGAAACAAGAGAAATAAGAAGTGAATGGTGTCCTAATTATGGACTGGATTTTCAGACTACCAAGCCAAAGATGAGCAGCTGGCATGGAGCCTGTTCTGTTGGAGCCTGTTCTCTTAGAGCCCAAGCTTCTTTTACTCTTCTCTATCACTCTCTACTGCAAGACCCACATACTACTTTCTTAGGTGATCAAAATAGACTTTCTGTAATTATCTGGAGAGGTCTAGAGTCTAGATATCTATAGTCTGTATATCTATATATGCATATATATATATATACATATGTATATCTAGCTATCTATAGTCTATATCTATAGTCTGTAGGCATCTGTAGTTAAATGGTGTTCTGCAATAAATCTCACCCAGAAGATGCTGCAGTCTTCTGGTACGGCTGCTTTGTGATCTATTTCAGTCGTGTGTTTAATTCAGGTGCAGCAGCATACAAATCTTCCCAAGGTAACATCCTTGCAGACCCACTGCTGGTTGATTGGTTGGGGTTTTTTTTGTGTGTGTATGTTTTTGTTTGTTTGTTTGCATTTGTTTTTGCTTTTGCTTTTGTTTGTTCTGTTTTGGTTTGATTTTTGAATTGTCTTTGTTTGTTTTGTTTGGGTTCTTGTTTTTATTTTTGTTTTGGTTTGGTTTTGCTTTTGTTTGTTTAAACTTCTCTGGTTCTGTTACTCAAAGCAATCTGCTTTCCCAACTAGATACTGTAGGGCAAATTTTGCCTTCATTCATGTTGCGTTTGATTAAACCCAGTGGATTTACATGTGCATATAAAGCTGGTAAGAGCAAAGCTCTTCCAGGGTTGGATACCATGTCTGATTCAGATCCATTTAAAAGACAGTGAATATACCCAGCGAAAAAATGGCTTCTCCCACCATGGCTGATATCAGAAAGGAAGACTTGGCATTCAGTTGCAGTCTTTGGATTCAGCCTAAAGATATGCCCAGTGACTCAAATGTTACTTCTTCAAACTGTCTGTTTGGAAAGCAGTCTTCAGGATCTCAGCAGAACAGGATAGTTTCTGCTTTTTCTTGCTTCCTCTTGGGCCGTCATGCAGCAAGAAGGGCCTTTTGCAGAAGACATTGACCTTCTGTACAGGAAGTTCAAGACTATGTGCAAATGAAAAATATTTTAGCCAATATCCTATATGTATGGTTGTTTTGTTTCTTTCCAGCACTGCACCTGAGGATCTGATTCAGGTTGTGCTTGAAGTATATTTGGGGCAGGATTTGATCTGGTCTGGTTGCAGTAATCTCTAGGCACACCATGTCTCTATCACTTGTCTTAAAAAAGAAAAGTGCATGGAAAGAATTAATTTAGATTAATTTATCTTTTCTGATACTTTTTCCTCCTTTACTCCCCTATTCCTTTTTCCTTCCTCTGCCCCTCTGCAGCTCCCATTAAGAGCAAGTCAGTGACTCATAAAGACACATTTTCACTCATTCACTACATCATAGCCCTACATGCTCATCCACTACAGGGTTCCTTGACGCTTGATCTTTGCCACCAGGAGCATCCAATTCTGTGGCCAGCTTTAAGGCCAAAGGGAACTCTACAAACCAGTTATTCTCTGTTTCCCCCAGGAACAAAACTGTGGTGATGTTACTGCCCTCTAAAGATGTGTGGATCAGCATTAAAGGGCTGACCTGTTCAACACTTCTGGGACCCTTTGAACTGGAGATCTTTGAAGCGAAGGCTGTAACAAACTAGTGTATAATAAGCTGCTGCCCCATGCCAGGAAAGGCAGAGGTATCAGGGAGTGATGGAAGCTTTTGAAAGCACAAAATGCTATTAAAAACTGAGAGAGAAAAACTGAGACTGGAGAAAGAGAGGCAGTGAAAAACAAATCTCTTTTCCAAGCAGTGATACATCTGACTTTGGCAAGTTAGAACTAAGGTCACTAAACCGGATTTGACGGTTACAAAATTTTGGGGTGGCTGGCTTATGGTTTTGGCTTACATACACTTTTGCTGAAATTGGGGCTTTACCAGGAGAGACACTTAGTTCAGTTCAGGGCTTTCCTTACCTTTCTGCACCAATAACTTGTTAGGGAGGGGAGAACCAGTCTGCGTAGCAATAATTATTATCAATTGTATTGTGCTTTTTATCTTCAAAGTGCTTTACAGACACAAACTAATTATTTCTCTGCAACACCCCTCTGAAGATGGTAAGTATCATTATCTCTGTTTTACCAATGGGGAGACTGAGCCAGAGCATTTAAGCGATTAGCCTGGGGCCACAGGGGCAGTTAGTGTCAGGGCTGGGAATGCAGGAGTGTCTCTGCTCCCAGTCAGCACCAGGCAACATATCTCTTTAGTAGGAACAAAAGGGAACCTTTCTCCAGACTTGGAACCTAAAAGAAGCTCATTTTTTTTGGCAAGAGATTACAAACTCTTTCTTTAAAATGTAATCATAATTGGAAAAAGGACTGTGGTGTAATGGCACCAGAAAGGGTTGAAAGTCAGCACATCTGCTTTATGGGTAATCCTAGAATTTGGAAATTTGGGAAAATTCCTGGAACATTTGTGTGGGGGATGAAGAAGTTCTATTTCAGTGTAAAATAGTGACATATTTGAAATTTCCCATGGAAAGGAAAGGAAATTATAATAATTTTAAATATCAAAATGTTTCATTACAGACATTTCAAAATGAAACTGAACCTGAAAGTCTGTGCTCTGAAGTTCCCGGTTCAGACACAGCTTCAGGGCTTTTAAATTCCTGCATGCCTATCGGCTCTCAGTGAGGTTCTCAGGGCTTCCACAGGTATGTTAGTCATCACCTCCCGACGGAGCACAGTGCGATCTGTGGAGTGCTTCTACTCTACCCCAGTGAAAAAATCAAACTCATTTAAAACCACCAATAGCTTGGCATAACTACTTGACTTTGCGCTGGAACAGAAAAGGAGCAGTCACGCAAAGAGGTCCAGATGGGAAGCAAAGAACACTCAAAGCAGGAGGTTGCATGCTGGGCCAAATCTGCAATGGGAACATTCCCAGTAGAGCTGATATTGCCAGCTTCGTAGCTCCCTGACCAGTCTGATGTGGAGAGGCGGTCTTCAGACTGTTCATCCCAGAAACCCGTACACACTACCCTCCTGGGCAGGCTAAGGCCAGGATTGCTCAGGACTCTTTCTGACTCTTAACAAGCCAGTAGGCTTCTTGAATTTCCAAGATTCTGTCATTTTGGGGGCACAAATAATTTTCATCAGTGAATTCTGATCCAGCTGTGAGGGATATCTCCTCCAACTGGGTTGTTCTCCCTGTGCGTCAGACTCCAATCTGCTGATTTCAGAGACCAATGTGGAATTCTCCTCTTTCTTCTCCTCCAACCCCTTTCCCTTCAGTGCCAGTCCAGCTCACAGGAGGTTGTGCTCTTAGGTATCAGCTCATAATTTAATGCCAAGAGTTGTGCCCTGTAAACATGCCAAAAACCATAGAGCAGTTCCTGACATCCTGACATACTTTCAAAGAGCCTTGATGGGATTTGGCATCAGATAGGAGGTCCCCCTAAGTCACCCCTCACTTGAAAATGAGTTATGGACTGGGGGCACTGGGAAGGAACGGATACAGCTTGTGCTCCCTTCTCCATGAGAGATTTCCTCTTGCCTGGCTGTGACCCTTGGAGAACTGAAAGGCAACCACCAGCCTCAGGCACTGCCTACGGAGTGGAGCTGGAGAGAAGCTGAGTTGTCAGGGCAAGAGAACGGGAGAAAAAGGCATCTTTTTCCTCTGAGCTTTGCATTTTTTTTTTAATCACAAACTGATGGAGAACACACCACTTTGTTTGCATTGCTCATCTTACAGTACCTAAGAGGGGCTAGAAGTTCTAAAAAAAATAAGAACACCCAACACCGAGTCAGGGCAACACTTTTCACATAGTTTTGGTTCCATTTCAGCCTGAAAAGCAGAGCCAGATCCTCAAATATTCAGAAGCTGCCATGAGGGCTGGATTTTCTAAAGAGTTCTGTAGCCCGCCAGCTTGGCACTTCTTAAAATCTAGATACTGCTTTTGGTACCTAAATGGGAGCTGAGCTCGTTTGCAAATCTGCTTCTGATCGTGCATGCTGAGCTCTTCTGCAAATTCTGGCTATCATCGCCCGGCATTCTTGTACTTCCTGGTTGTGAGCTGTGCTGGGAGCAAAACTATCAAAGCACCACAAGGAAACCACTCCTGCTATAATCAGGAAGCACAAAAAATCTCAGGAGCCAAACTGTTCAGCCTCCTATTAGTACTTGGGTGACAGCTATACCTCCGGTACTGATGTATCCTTATATGAATCAGAGCTGTGCAATGGCAGGTGCTAGAAAAACCTCTAAAATAGAGACAATCCCAGCACTGAATAGTTTATAATCAAAATAGAAGTCGAGGCAGAAAGTGTGTGCAACAGATGGACAGATCTGGCATAAGGAAACCATGCGGTAAGTGTTTTAGTGAGTATCTCCAGCGTAGTTTGCAGAGCAGAAAAGAGCAGTCAAGGATAAGCGTAGCTGCTTACCTTACCTGACCCCCTAAACCTTTTGAGATTTGCCCACAACAATTAATTATTCCTTTGACTGGCCAAGATGACTCACAGCTGCTCATGCCATCCCAAAGCTCGAGATCTAAGTAAATTTATTGAAATTAGTGGTGGCTCCATTCCAGGAAACTTGCATTTAGTTTTGACTCAAAGAAGCTCCGCACCCTTCCCACTTCTTGTTTCTCCCCTCTTCTAGTGCTCCAAAAAATGCGAAGCAATACAGCTTCGATCTAATAGTGATTAAGATGCAGGATTGTGGGTCATGAGTTCTGAGTCCTATTCCTGTCTCTAATACAGGGTGGTTTTTGGTGAGTCACTTCCCCGCTCTCTTCCTCAATATCCTTGTTTGTAAAATGAGGTTAACAATCCTGACCCATCTCTCTGAAAAGTTGTGAATCCATTAAGATCTGCGAGCATTCAAGGAGCTGGCATTCTGGAGACTTTCTCTGGCTTGAGTACCTTTGTATCTCGCACTAACCATGTACTTGGTAGTGCAAAGGAAGTTCAGAGTGCTAATTAATGGGACTGGTATGGATTTTTAGGGATTTTACTTGTGAATTGACTTACACCTCTGTAATGATTAATATTGCCAGGAGAACAGGCAGGAGGGAAAGCAGATAAACCCCGTTCTCATTTGATACAGAGTTTACCAGCTTATTGCCAAGTGAATTTACTCACTTTGGTGTTTCCGGTTCCAGTGCTGTCTGCAATTTCTTAGGCACCTTTCTTTTCAGTATCACCCCCTGGTTTCAAGTATAAGGCACATAACTGTGTCATCCCCAGGCCGGGCTGTCATCTCCATTTTGTAGGTACTGATGCAGAGGCACAAATAGGTGAAGCCGTTCACCAAGCTCACTCACTGAGTGTCAGCTGTCGGGGGAATCCTCCCTGTGCTGACATTCATTCATTTCACAAAGACCATTCACTGCTCTCCATTGATATTTTAGCCTTTTAGGATAACTAGAAGTAATCAATGTCAGACCTTACTGAGTTGAAAATTGACATTTCAGATATTCAAATAACACTCTCCTTGAAGCCCTAACCTCCATTCCTCCTTGATAGGACATGAACCTACAGCTTTAAGATCCCTGTTCAGTCTTATTCTACCTCCAGCAAGGTCTGTCCCAGTAAAAGCTGACAGTGTATCCACCTCTGCTTCCCTTAATTAGGTTTTTCCATATCGGGTCAGTGGGCTAGACAGCTTGAAGTTTGCTTTATCTAGTTGTACACAAGTCTTTTCAACAGAGAGCCTGCTGGTGGTGGGCTGGGAGGGCCTGGGATCGGTTCAGTCAAGTGTCTGCCCAATCGCTCCACCTGTAGGAAGGTGAGGGAAAATTCTCTGGGGTTCTCAAAAGACTGAAACCCCTCTTTTTTTTTTTCTTTTTTTTTTTTTTCCTTTCCACTAAGAGCTTGTGTTTATTGCACAGCTGGGCAGGCCTTTCTGTGTGCTTCTCCTCTCCTCTGAATGATGCCACCCAGTAGCCGTGACTAGCCGGTAGCCAGGGCAGCTGCACCAACTGTCAGCTTGAGTGTCTCCTGTTGATGGAGAGGTTGATAGACTACAAGAGCAGGAAGGAGAAACCTGCAGAGTCATCGCCTACTCCAGCAGCTGCAGCCACAACTGCCTGTAAGATGCAGAACAGTGGAGTGGGGGGTTTGACTTCCTGAAGCAACCCCACCAAAAGTGTGGAGAGAAAGAAAAATCACAGGGAGGAAGGGCAGGCAGAGGAACTAGAACTGGTGGTCTGGGTCTCTCCCCAGCCCAAGAGAAATCATGGTGCTTTCCTTCTGACAGCACCTCCCTGGATAGAATTGTGGTCCTGAACCAATAATAGCTACAACCTGAGGTTTTGAAGCTGCATGCAAGAAGAAATAGGAGGAACCCCTGACATAACAAAGTAGGTGTGTGGTCCTTATTGAAAAAGTGTATGCGGCAAAAATAAGAAAGATAAGAAAATGAAACAGAAGTTTTTCTTTGACTTGCTCTTGCTGGTTTTACCATCTTACTTCAGACTTGACATAAACTAAAAATTCTTATCTGTGTTTCATTTGTCAACTCAGGAGCAGAGCTGCAGCACCAGTCCGTTGAGCAATAGAAGAAGGCTGTTCAAGGGGTTCCACACACATGGCTGACTTTCTTAGGTAGTGAGACACACGGAGCCATGCTGCAGTAATGTGCAGTTGGCACTGCTTCACTCACCTGATTACACCATCCTTCCCCTCCAGTGTGACTGGCACTGCTCAGCTTCCGTGCCTGAATTCAAGGCTCGCACAAACTGGGCAAGTTTCCAACCCATTATTAGTTACCTTCTGTCTATGTTCTTGAGATCAACTGCCCGACTCTTTCCTTATCTTTTCTCCTTTAATATGTTATTTGGAAGGCAAACTTCACATGAAAGATCACTTCTATCTTACATTTGTTCATTTCATAGCACGTAAGAAACATTAGTAATAGTGATACTAGAATCAATCACAGCATCGCAGTACCACAGGAGTTAATGGTACTTAAGATCCTCTGTCAGCTTACTGAATTACAAGCAAACATATTTGGTACATGAACTAAAGGACTCGTGTACTTGCCAAGACTCAAGCACAGATCACAGGTTTGCATTTCTCATTCTAACACCGCTACTCATTCTAGACCTCTCAACAAAAGTGGAGGGGTGGTCATTCTTTGCCTACGCCTGGAGCTAGAGGTGGCAGAAGAAATGCACACAAAGAGAAGAGCTAGGCCTTGGTTTAAAGGAGGCACTGATTTTAAACGGGTTTTGATGTGTGCATATTTAATGCTTTAAAGTTTGGCATTTTGGGCATGTGGAAGGGGGACATTTAGTTAATGCTTTATCCGCTCATAAATAGAAGGCTTTGCATTCTCAAGGAATCTCAAAGAATTTCTACTGGTATAAATTGCTGTAGCTGTGCTGATTTGAAAGAAGAAGGAGACAAGAAGGATGTCCTGGCTGGGGGTAGGTTAATGCCCCTGGGGTTGCTAGACTGATGTACTACTCCCTGCTTTGCTACAGATTTCTTGTGTGACCTTGGGCAAATCACTCTCCCTCCTGGTATCACAGTTTCCCATCTGTAAACTGGTGAGATCAACAACCGCCTTGCCCCAGAGGGGTGTTTGGAGGATAAATATGTTAGAAGCTTGGAGCTGCAGCGTGCAATAGTGACAGGGTTCCGACAAATACTGGAGATAGATGGAAGCTGACAATCGGGCAGACTGCTATTAGCAACTGATTCATTCTCTCTGGTTAATGCATATTTTTAGCAGGCTGTTATTGACTAGACAGGCACACAAGTCTGTCAATTAACAATGCTATAATGAACTAAATCTGCACCAGTAGCCTTTGCAGGGTGAATTCAGAACTCCCCACCCCCGTGGCACAACACCTGCACTACCAATAAAGGGTGAAGATTTTTCCTATAAGTCAAGTGGAGATATGATGTGCTGTGCCAAGCGAGGGCCCAAGTGCAACTGGCATTTCCACCATGGGGTTCAGAGCGGCTCTGGTGCACAGTACACTGACAATTAAGAAGTCTTAGGTGGCCATGGATTTATTACAATCTGTTCATAAAACCTTGTCAAAGCACCATTTCAATACAACTCATGGCCAGCCATTCCAGTGATGGGTGCTTAGAGCCCCTCTTGCAAGCTGTCCTGCGATGCGATCAGGGAACGCTGCCTAATTGTATTTCTTTTACAAAGTGATGAAATGTAAAACTCTGCTCCAGGCATGCTGGCTGGCACAGGAGTCTCAGCAAATATGTGATTCTCGCACTGCAGCTGGACTCTAATGACATGAAAGGTGCAAATGCAATGCAACTGGAACCTTTAATTATCCTAGTGACTAATAGGAAATCTCTCAAAGGGTCTAGGAGAAAGAGCCTTATTCTTCCTAGAGAGTTCCCCCAACTGTGCTTAGAAAAGGGGACAGACAAATGACAAGTTTAAGAAGAGACTTGAGTCCCAGAGCTACACTGTCTGGGAGAGGGTTTTTCTTCCCTATGACAATTAGTTTGTCAGACTTAGTAAGTAGAGGGGGAGAGAATAATGCTGGCCCATTATCATCTTACACGAGTTGGTACCTAAACTTGTTTTGCATCTTGCAGGTAACTGGATAAACCTGCTGCTGAAACAAAAAGATTTGGATTGACTTTGAATGTGTTTGTGTTCAAGGAAGGGAAAGAGTGACAGACAGACAGCTGTCTCCCACTTGCTAATTGAATGGAGACTGTCAGATCTTAATGTACCTCGGGGATCATTTCTTTTTGATACAGAGTTTCAGACCCTGTTTCTTAATCTTTTTTTAATCAAATATCTTCTTTGCTGAACCACCTAAGCCAAAAACCATGCAGGCTACATTGCCTGGATTTTATGGAGCGATGTACAACATGTGTAGGGTTGGGTAGTTTGTCACATTACACAGTGCTCTGCTGCCTGGTTTTCAGACTGATGCAGCTTCAGCCTTGCGTCACCATCAGCTACATCATTTTTTCTTCACTAATTATGGCAATGAAGTGTAGAACAAGGGCTAATATGACTTATATGGTACTACCTGGCAGCTCAGAGGTAGAAGTAGTCTGCAGACATAAGAGAAAAACTTATATTCAGCCCTTGACAAAACTTGGCAGTACTAAATAATACAACACCAGCTACAGGGATTTTAAGGACAGAATAAATCACTTTCTTGAAGAAATGAAAAAATCAATGTTGTTATTCAAACCATGGAATTTAATCCAGTGATTTCTGCCCCAGATACTACAGAAGTTTGGAAGCTGTTGAGCTGCTGAAGTAGCAGTGGTGGTGCTAAGAGCATTAGGGGTCAAGGCAGAAAGTCAGAAAAGCAGACTAGGTCTTGCCTTTCATGTCATGTTCCTGTGGTGTGGCACATATGGTGCTACAGTAATGCAGTGTTTGTGTGTGAGCATGTGAGAGTGTCAGACTCTGTGTGTGTGTGTGTTACTACTTCCTTCTACCAGGTAGAATTACACCAATGTCCTGGTTTGAGTGAGAACAGAACTAATTCTGTTCAGTCCTTTTACTTTTCAGCTCAGTTCTAACTCCCTGCATGGTCTGGAGGTCACAGTGTGTTTTCTCAGGCAGCAGCTGCTCCCAGCAGTGATAACACCCCCTGTTCAGAGTTACTACCAAGAGCTGGGGTGCAGATCGAGGCCACTGCTGGGTCTTGAGCACCAGGCTGGGGGGTGCAGAAAGTAAAAGGTGGCACCTGCAGGGAGGAGGGGCCAGGACAGGGGACCCCAAACTGACCAGTGAAGGATTCCAGCCCATCTATGGCATATTCAGTAGAAAGCTGAGGGATCAGGAGGGTCAAGCCTCTTCTTCCATGGCCACTGTCCAAGGGGAACTCTGTTCTGCCTTCGATCCTGATCTGTGTGTTCCTGCTTCCAGTTCCAGAATCCAGCTTCTGAACAGAGTTCTCTGCTGCTGCTGAGTCCATTCTGGGACTTCCCAGTGCCTGCTCCACAGCACCAGTGGTGACAGTGACATAATTGGCACCAGGAAGCTTGGGTTTGATATTAGTTTTGTATATATTTGTGTTGGGTTTTTTTTTCCTTCATTCAAGCTGTTTTAGTTTTCTTTTCTAGTCCACAAGTCTCTGCCCCTTAGTCCCATTCTGTTCCCCTTTGGGAAGGGAGCATCTGTCACTTGTCTAGTGGCTAGCCCAGCCCAATCCCTTAATGCCACCAAACCCTACAGTCCACCCATCGCTTGCGGACGTTTCAGCTGCATTGAGCCACGTGTTCAATGCTCCTCATACAAAATTATTTGCTTCATTTATTTTGATAGTGAACAGCAATTCCAAACCTGGTTGGGCAGAGCAGTTAAGATATTTGTCCATCCTAACCCCCTCATATAATATTACCATGCTTATCTTCAATGCAGACATCAGAGATTTATCAGCTATAAATGAAGACACATGAGAAGCAGCACTGAGCTTACACTTGCCAGCAGAAGACTGTTTGCAGCCATGTCAGCATTTTATCTTACCAGTAAGGAACGTGAAAGAGAAAGAGGAGGGGAGTGTGAAAACAGGGGAAAGCAAAAAGGGAAGGAACCCTGGGAAGAGGAGGAGGGGGAGGAAGAGGAGAAGGAGGCTTAGAGCAGCCACTTAGAAACATCTGCCTATGCCAGAAGCCAAGGCTGGAGCCCCGAGGCCATGCAGCCCGTGATGTGCTACTGCAGAGCGAAGCAGCTCCCTGGACTTTGTCTGTGGATCCAAACACGGAGGGGATGTGCCATCTCCTTGTCTGGATTGGCTCAGCCACACATCGGGCTCTCCTGTGTTCTCTAGGTTGGATTCCTCTGGCCAGGGCCTTCTACGATGGTGGCAGTCACTCCACAGCCACTGCTGCCGAGAAGCTGCTTGGCCATCATCTTACTTGGGGCAACAGCAGAGCAGAGTGACCCTCTTACTATTGCTTCTCATGAGATGGTTTCCTTGGTTGTGAACATGAGGAAAGCTGGTGTTAGAGACATGCTCGTCAGCATGGAACACAACTCTTCAAGCACACCAAGCATCTTCAGTGCATGGACAGCTCCAGCACCCAGCTCTGCTCTCTCCCCAGGAGCTGCTGGTTTCCACATGAAGGGCCTTAAAGAACTGCCAAGTGCAATCCCTTAAAAACAGCTTCAAAGGACTTCCCACCAGGGCGACTGTGGCCTTCTGGGTGTGGAGGGAAAGGATGTCACAGATTTTCTTGAAGTTCAACCCTCCTGCTGTCAGCTTTGTTGGCTAATGTGTTGGTGCTGGCCTGATAAAAAGCAAGGAAGAGTTGTGTGTCCTGCAGAGGATGCTGATGGAAATCTTGAGTGTGTCCAGCAGGTCCAAAGCCTCAGTGAGGGGTGACAGGAGGACAGAAAGCCCATGCAAAACCTGAACAAAGCCAACCCCTCCAAAGCGCTGTTCTCTACCAGTTCTAGTGGTTCTCTGTGTTAATAAACATCTCCCAAGTCAAGCTGATAGAAACAAATGTGCTCCCTGGAGGCTGCTGACCACACAGGCACCAGAGGAACACGCTTCCAGCCCAGGCCCACCACTGAGAGCACAGGCTCTGCAGCCAGCAGTCCCCATGACAATTCTCCTAGGGATCCACTGAGGATCAGCCAGCTCTTGAGTGATTTTAATTTAACTAAGTAAAGAAGAAAGCTTTTGTCAATATTCCCCAAGCAAGCAGCAGCGACAGGGCTGGTACGTGCTGCAAAATGAGCGCTCTCCAGGGCAGTGTGCCAGAGAAAGCTCCCAAAACAGACACCAGGAACAGCTCTGCCTTTTTAGAAGGTACCAAAGGAACATCAAAATGACCCGAGACAAAGTAATATCAGTGTCCAATTTACCTTAATTTCAGGGACCGTTATCCTTGTTTCTGGGTTTTTATCAAGCATGCGTAGGATCAGGTCCTTGAGTTCCTCACTTATGTGTGCTCTGAGAAAAGAAAACAGCAGTGTACAGTTAACAAGGGAATTGCAAGTGCTCAAGGCAAGCACAGTTCTCACTGCAGTTACTTGTTAGAGAACCTGCTCCACTGAGAAGATACTTCCTCTGAAAACTCAGCCTGAGAAAGGAAGGTCCAGCTGGCTTGGTTCCTTCTCAAGCATCACGGTCACTGCCGGGGGGTTTGGTTAGCCCCTTCTGCCCACTAACCCAGCTCTCAGAACACAGGACAAGGGGTCAGGTGAATGGATCTAAGGACAATTTTAAAGGCAGCAGCACATTACAGGGGAATTTCAGAGGACAGATTCTGGGATAACTAAGTGTTACTGAGAGCAGAACTGGTGCTGGGCTCTGTGACACAAGGACACAGCTGGATTTGCCAAACCTGCAACGTGAGTGACCACATCCCTGTTTGACGCTCAAGTTCCCAGCTAAGCTTGCAGGTTTTGTTAATTAAATTGCTTCCATGACCAGGAACGCAGCCAGTTCAGTAACTCAGTTTCCTACCCATAAAGCTCAGCCTCCTGAGAGCTCAGCGTTCCTTTCTGACCTGATCTAGGAGATCCTGCTCCAGCAGGGGGTTGGACAAGATGATCTTTTGGGGTCCCTTCCAACCCCTCCCATTCTGTGATTCTGTGAAGGAGGGAATGGACAGAAGACATTAAGAGAAATACATCTGATTTTGTAACACTGATCTAAATGCTGGAGTGCCTGAAGCCACCCTACTGACATGGTCCTGCAGGTCCTTGGTCCTGCAGCCTCTCCCTCTAGTCTAAAGGCTTCAGGGAGTTCTGCTGCTAATCATGGAATGGTTTGGATTGGAAGCGACCTTTCAAGTCATCTGGTCCAACCACCTGCAGGGAGCAGGGCCATCTGCAACTAGAGCACGGTGCTCAGAGCCCCAGCCACCTCCCCTGCAATGGTGCCAGGGATGGGGCAGCCACCACCTCTCTGGGCAGCCTGGGCCAGGCTCTCCCCACCCTCAGCAGCAACAATTTCTCCTTCTCTCCAGTCTAAATCTAATCTCTCTCAGTTTAAAGCCATTAGCCCTCATCCTATCACTATAGTCATAGAACCATTGAATGGTGGGGGTTGGAAGGGACCTCTACAGATCAAAACCCCTGCCACAGCAGGATCACCTAGAGCATGTTGCTCAGGAACACATCCAGATGGGTTTTGAAAGTCTCCAGAGCAGGAGACTCCACAACCTCTCTGGGCAGCCTGTTCCAGGCTCTGTCACCTTCACAGTAAAATGTTCCTCCTCATGTTTGGGTGGAACCTTCTATGCTCGAGTTTATACCCAATGTTCCTTGTCCTGTTGCTGGGCACTACAGAAGAGATTGGCTTCTTCCACTTGACCCCCACCCTGCAGATATTTACAGACATTCATCAGAGCCCCTCTCAGCCTTCTCGCAAGACTGAACAGCTCCGGGTCTCTCAGTCTTTCTTCCCAGGGGAGATGCTCAAGTCCCTTCCTCATCCTCATAGCCTCCGCTGGACTCTCTCCAGTAGATCCCTTGTCTCTCTTAAACTGGGGTACCCAAAACTGGACACAGCATTCCAGTTGTGGTCTCACAAGGGCAGAGTAGAGGGGGAGGAGAACCTCCCTACACCTGCTGGACCCAGTTTTCTTAATGCACCCCAGGATGCCATCACTCTATGATCTTGAGCATCCCCAAGATGTCATTTGCAGCCTCTGGGTAAGGTGCAGTAGATCCCATCACTTGGACTTTCCGAGTCTTCCAAGGCTTTGTCCAAGGAAGATGACTTTGAGACCTACAAAGAAACCCTGAGCTGGTTGTTTCCCCAGCTACAAAATCTTACTCGTGGCCAACGCGACCTCAAGCAGATTTGTCCAGGTTCTCCTCACCGGGAGCTGCTGTGACCTCCATCAGGGATCTGCCCTCGGGAATCCTGGCGGGATCGCGTAGCTCAGAGAAAATCTACCCCTCGGAAGGGTGTTTTTGAGGAGGAAAGTGGCCAGCTGTGTTCGTTTTCACCGTGTCAGGCCCCGTCCCCGTGTGCGGTGTAGAAAAAGCGATTCCCTCGTTCCGTATAATTAATTTACAGTGGATGTCTCTTTTTTTTCTGGTGCGCGTTTGAACTCTTTATTCTTTGTCCATTGTAAAGGGCTTAACGGTTCCTGTTCCTTGAGTCTTTCATCGGTGAAATGTTTTGGAAGAGAGGTTAGAGTCCCCCTGTGACCTGCCCTGGGTGGCCCAAGCCTGTAGACCTTGCACAGACATTACTTTTTTGGCCTGAACACAAGTCCCTCAAACCTTTAGCCTGGCTAAATGCTTTGTACAAACAAGCCGCATACTGATCTGCTCTATTCTCTTGTGATTTTCTGCTCAAGGGGCTGTCCCGTAGGTGGCTTGCGATGTTTGCCACTTGCCTGGGTAGTGAAGACGGTACAATAAACGAATCCGACAGTACCGAGGCCAGCACTGTGCTTGCTTGGTCCCAGAAAATTATCCTGAAATCTGCTTGAAGAGATTAAAACCAAGAAGAACTGGCTGTGTCTTTCCTCTAAAAGCTCTGTTCTCTTCTTTGTTTCTTGTATTTTTATTTCTTTTTTTTTTTTCCCCCTTTAAGACTTTGTTCAGTCCTCCTGCAAAATAAGTTTGTGGCATTGGTATGTAAAATGTGACCTACGGTTGCAGAGGGTATGGCTGTGTTTGTAACAACCGTGGGGTGAAGCATTTCGTTCATTCCTCTTCAAAGCCAAGGGCTGTAGCAGCTTCTCTTCTGCTGTCGGAGACGTCTCCTTGATCTCATTTCTTCTGCAAGACCTGCTCTAGGTGGTCCTGCTCTGGCAGGGGGATTGGACTAGACGATCTTTTGAGGTTCCTTCCAATCCCTAACGTTCTGTGCTTCTGTGAAATAATATGATCTCAGATGTCATTTTGCTTGGAGGTTGGAGTAACGTGAGGTCGGGCTCTTCTCCCAAGGAAAAATAAACAGGACAACAGGAAAGGACCTCAAGTTGCCCCAGGGGAGGTTGAGGTTGGAGCTGAGGAACAATTTGTTCAAGCCCTGGAGGGTTGTCCAGGGCTGT
>JANHFX010005186.1:0-13256 GCA_027560015.1 Chloroceryle amazona
ATACTGGCATTGGTGTGAGTTTGGCTGTTTCACTAAATCCATTGTTGTTTCAACCCGTGAGTCTCCTTTTCCTGATCCCCCTTCTTAGCTGGGGAGAGACCATTGGATGGTAGAACAGATATTGCCTAAACGTAGACACCAGGGAATTCCAGGGATGATGTTCTTGGCACCTGCAGCATCCCTCTGTCCCGATCTATCTGCAAACCCTGCAGATGGGGCATTTTGGAGCAGAGGGGACTTTCAGTCCTGGCTGTGCCCCTGGAACTGGCATCCCCTGAGCACATCAGGGTCATCAGGGCTTGCCTGTGTCCCAGGAGGAGACATGGGCCAGGGTGGGATTCTACTGGGCTTCCGCAGGCCTGGCACTGGAGCTTGGACGTCCATAGGGACTCCATTTTCAGACATGTTAATTATGCAGGAGCAATGGTGAACAGGAGGCAGACACTGCTGGAAGAAGCTGCAGCCATGTCACCACACTTGGAGCAGCCCATCCTGCCCTTACCTACCTAACCTGGGTACAAGGAAAGGCTGGCAGTGATGCTCTCTGGATGTGGGAACTGGGAACTCAGTGAAACAAATGGTATCACGTGGCTTTGATGTAGATTGCTGGGGTTTTGGAGCCCACTCATGATTTTGAAGCCCTTACCCTGATCCTGGCTGGTGGTTGTGCCTGGGCAGCCCTCCCTTTCCCAGCTGCCGGTGCCAGGCACTCAGACACAGGTTGCCCTATGTCCTGCTGGCCCCATAACGTGGAAAGCAGCACTAAAGGGAAAGATTTTCACGCCAAAGCAGTGGATGAGGGGCTCAGTGAACCTGCATCAGAGGTGATCCCAAAGGCAGCAACCTTCCTCTCATGATGATGGTCCCTCGCTGCATCGCTTGGGGAAGGGGCTTTGCAATACCCATGTTGTACTGTTCAGATTGCTTGACCCCTGGCATTTCATCCTCTCTCAGCTGTCCTGGGTTGAACTATGGCCCTTCCCCAGCACTCCCCACCGTGTGTTGCCTGACTCATTTCCCATGTCCTTTGGCCCCAGCATCTTGGCTGCCTCCGCACAGGGACCTGGCTGAGAAGTTATTTCAGAGGAAACTCCTCTGCTTGAGATTAGATCAGGGGTGGGCTGCTCAGACTGAGTGAACTCTTGCCTCTTCTCCTCAGCTTTGGCCTTTTAAACCCAGAGTTTAAAATTAAATAAACCCAAACCACTGTCCGTTTCCTTATCTGCACCCTGATTTCTGCAGGTTGCACATGCCTCTGGTTTTCCCAGCAAGAGGCAGCACTTAATGGTGGGGAAAAAAAACCCCAAACAACACCCCCCCCAAAAAAAAAAAATCACCAAAAAACAACCCAAAAGATGCTCATAAAATCCTCTGCACCCATAAGCAGGGGTCATAAATTATGGAAAAAAAAAGAAATCATACTAAGGACTTGCTGGGATCTCTGGATTTTCTCCAGGAACAAGGCTCAAGGCTGGGCAGCACCAGCAGGATACAGGGAGGCAGTGATGTACAATGGGGATCAGCATCACTGTGGCATCGGGAGCTTTGCTGCACCACCCCAAATCCCCCTTCGACCCAGCCCTGGGTCCCAGTGGTGATTTTCCCTATCCTATCAGCAGCTATAGTTTGCTTTTGTGGCATTGGTGACTGGTAGTTTTCACACGTATTTTTCTGAAACCACCTGCTCTGGGAGGAAAAGACACCCAGAGGAAGATGAATTCATTTCCCCTGGACCACGCTGGGGTATTTTCCTTGTTCATTCTTCCCCTGGCACCACTTCAAGCTGGGGGAGTGAGACCTTGCATGGCCACCCACTCCCCTTGTTGTGAATTACGGATGGAAATTTCCCTAAAATACTTCTGCAAATGTTCCCTGGGTTCCCTGTGGGAAAGCCCTTCCTCTCCGCCACCCCCCTGAGCTTGCTGCAGGGAGAATTCAAAGTGAGAAGCACTGGATGTGGCAAGGTGGGGCTGTGGGAGGCTGGTGTGAAGGCTGGGGCCCCCTGGCCCTTGCTCTTTCTGGGGCCCAGGGGCTCTTGTAGGGCTCATGGCAGTGGCCAGACTACGAGCCAGTCAGGGTGCTGGCCCATGGGAGCCCTTTGGCCACATCAGACAGCTACCCTGGCTCTGCAGGGCTGGGCAGGGGGGGTGGAGAGAAGGATTTGGAGTGCCAGCGTGGGGCACAGCAGCAGTGGAAGGGTTTCAGCATCCCTCCAAACCTCGGCTGATGATTTTCCTCCGTTTGGCACAAGATGTCAGTGCTGCCCAAGGAACAGCTGCTTGTGCCACCTCACCACATGGCCTGGCCAGGCCATGGTGCTCCTCCATCATCTTGGGGTCCCCAGCGTGGGGTGCTCCCAGAGTCAGGGCTCCCACTGGGGCTTCTCTTGACTGATGGAGAAGAACCAAGAGCAGCAGATTTCAGCAGCCCCATGGCCTCAGGTCATTCTCCTCGGGAGGTACCATGAGGTTCTCAGACACCCCCAGTCCCATGGGAATCATCTGGGGAGAAATCCAGGAGCCTAGAAAAAGTTAGTGGAGGGAGATGAGCTGCATCCCTACACCCCATGGCACGACCATCACTGCTGCTGACTGTCCTCCACTGCCCCATGGTGTGCAAGGCAACAGACAGCAGCTCTCCCAGGGCTGGCATCCCTTGAGAGGAGATGAGAACCTCCATGCTATGAAGTTGGGAATGAAAGACCTGAAACCCACTACCAGCCACCCATAGAAAGGGAAAAAAAAAACAAACCCAAACCTCAAAAGAGTGTTGACAAGTCTGGAGGCTTCTGGGACTTTGGGTGACCAGAAAAATAACGTGCCTGAAGACAGATAAAAACTCTGAGCCAAAATGTTCTATGAATATTTGACTACCATAAATATTTAATTAGTAGATAGAGAGAGATAAAGAGTAAAGAGATCCATCCTCCACGTGTGCTCCAGCCCTGATCT
The DNA here is from genome assembly GCA_027560015.1 of Chloroceryle amazona. Classification (NCBI taxonomy): domain Eukaryota; kingdom Metazoa; phylum Chordata; class Aves; order Coraciiformes; family Cerylidae; genus Chloroceryle; species Chloroceryle amazona. Next base: position 2,952 of record JANHFX010005186.1, read on the forward strand.
GCGGGCTCATGGGGGCTCGTGGTGGTGGAAGAAATGATGCTGCTTGCAGGTGGGCTCAGCTGGGGCACAGGACCCAAGCGGAAGGGAAAGAGCCCCGCTGAAAGGGAAGGCTCTGCTTCCCTAGACGGTTGCTGTGGGGCTGCATGGGGACAAGGCAGGAATAACTCATGCATGACCCAGGCACTGCATCTCCAAAACAGCCATCCAACAAAAATATTTTTGGAGATTCAGGATGCTTCAAAAAGAGCATCTTTGCCCACCAGCACTGCCGGGCCCACCATCTTCTGGTGAATTGGCTGCTGAGAGCGGCAAACGGAGTTGAGGAGCTTTTGCAGAGAGCAAGTCAGGATCCAAGCTTTCCTAGGGGATGCCTAGGACTGATCTGGGGGCTGCTCAGCCTGGGGTGTACTGTGGGGCAAGGGTGCAGGAGCTGGCTCTGGAATAGGGACATGCACACTGGGGATGACTTCTCTCCCTGCCCTGGGTCCAACCAGCTTTCAGCCCATGCTCACCCTCCTCCAGGCTTGAAACCCACCCCTGACCCGGTGCCTGTGAAACCCTCTGCCTCTTGGCCATGGCAGGTGGGGCAGAAGGGTGCTAGCCTGCCTCCCAAGCTGCCCCCCAAGCTGCCCCTGGTGACAACAATGCTGAGGGGTGGCAGGAGGGGAGAGGATGGACACTCCATATGCCACAATGGGCCCTTCCTAGACCCTGTCCCTAAGTCCCCTGTACTGGGGGAGACATCTCAGCAGCCCTCAGCCCACCGCTCCTGTCCTGTTTGAGAGGCTCGTCCTGAGGCACTGCTGTCCCCAGCACAAGGGTGGGTGCTGTGAGGGGGTTGAGGATGGGGAGAGCTCACCTTGTCCAACCCTGGAGCTGGAGGGAGAGCTGGACGGTCCCAGTATCGGTCAGCCCTGCTCTTTGGGGCCTCCTCTCCCATCCTGTAAGGTTAGTTTCCTCTCTGAGAGCTGTCTTAGCTGCAGGGGGACTGGAGAGGGCAGTAAAAGCCCAGCCATAATGGATTTTCCTTACTGCTGGGCATTGGCAGCGCAATTGCAGCCCTAAAAGCTCTTCCCAGCCCCTTCCTAGACAAACCAGTGCTTGTGCACGAGAAGCACTTCGTACATGCAACAGTGAGGGTGTCTGGATCCTGGCATTTGGTCTGGACCGTGTCTTGGAGGTGAGGATGAGGGGCTAGGGGCTGGGGTTGGGACGGTGCCAGAGACCCCCTGCCTTATCCTCCCTCTCCATCACAGCTGTAGCCCATGCCAGCCAGCTGGTGAGCCGTGCTGCCTTGTCCTCTTGCAGCCAGGGTCATACTGGTGGCTTTACCCCCCAGTGGGGGTTTTGCAGTCAACCTGGTCCTCAGGCATCTCCTGATCTGCAGATGTTGTGAAATGGAGGGGACATGCTTGCTGTGGCTGCTGGCAGAGTGCAGCCAGCAAACTGCTTCGCCAGATGCTTTCCCACCAGCCAGGTTTATTTTCCCCCCTTGTTGTCAATGTATTTGAAGCAAAAGCCTTCGATGCCTTTTCTCCCCACCCCAGCAGCCAGGACAGAGCAGTGGGAGCCAGACAGACTGGGACCAGGCACAGGGGGTCCCCATACTCCATCCTCCTGGTGAGGCAGAGCCTGAGGGGTATTCAGAGAATAAAACCAGCTTCCCAAAGCATAGCCTGGTGTCTTTAGTCACGACCTAAGCCAAACCCAGCTGGTGCAGACTCCGACACCTCTGTGCACCCTGCAGCAGTGCTGTCATCCCATGGCGGTGTGTGGCTGCGGGAGGATGGCGATTATACAGGATCACTCATGTATAAAATTGCTCCTTGTCCAGCAAGGAGCCCGTTGGCAGGGGAAGCCGCAATGGGCTCTGCTCGCCTCCTTGGCACAGAGACCTGCCAAGGCCTGTGCCATGCGGCGATGCAGCGGCGGCGGCTGCAGTTACCATATCTGGGCCATTCACCACTCGAGACTTTTAGCGCCCGAAGCAACGGCATGTACTGCTGATGAGTTCTTTCTGCTCCAGTAATTACAGTGAGGAATTTGTCAGAACGAGCTTTCTAAAACCTTCTTGTCTTGTTCTGATTTTACCTGGAGTGTAAAAAGTCATTAGTATGGTAAAATGGAGGCTGCTCTAAGCCAGCGAGCCATCCAGATAGCGCAGTTTACATCCACTACACACTCAATATGTGTAAAGAAAAAAAACTAAAAAGAGCTGGAAAAAAATCCTGGCTTTCTATTTTACCCAGATGGAGATTTCCAAGATTGAAATTAGCAGGATGAGAAGGCAAGCAGAGAAGGTGGCAGGCCTGTGGGATGGGCACAGCAAGATGTGCTGGCTGCTGACACCTCATCTGCCCCCAGAGGCTGTGGCTCTGTGTGCACAGAGAGCCCTGGCCATCAGTCCCCTCTGGGGTGGGCCAGCCCTCCTTTTCGGGGAAATTTGGGTTCCATCCATAACATCTCTTTCAGGAGCTTCTCTCCTGTCTGCACTTACAAGCCCAGATTCATCGGGTACATGTGTCGTGGTTTGGAGCGGCCCCTGACAGCCCCAAGCCACAGCCTGTGATGGGATCCTGCCATCCCCACACAAAAAAGCTGGTGGAAAACTCACCCAGCCTCAGCCCTGGGTCCCTCAGGAATGTTGTGAGCATCCCCCTGCAAGGCATCGAGCTGAGGGTGGGGAAAACCCATCCTGATCTCATCACAGCCTGAAAATAGCATCGTTCGTGGTTTCAAAGACTCCCATCCCCTTAGGGCTCCGGTTTCTGGGATATTAGCAGATGTCAGGGAGCATCTGGGGAACTCAGGCTTGAAATGAAAAAAAAAAATAAATCATACCAATAGGAAAAAAGGGAGCTGAGGTCAGGAGAAGTTTTGAAGCATGTGTCAGCACCCTCCCTGCTATTTTCAGCAGGGAGCTGCAGCCCCAATTTGCTGGCAGCATGGACAGGGGCTGTGCCCGCAAAGGGTTGCCAAATCTGCCAATGGGAGACAGATGGATCTGATGAGACCCAGCTCTTGTATTATTTTTACCTTTTTTTTTAACTTTCCAGACAAAAAATAATAAAAATTTAGCAAAATGTATAATGTGGTAAAGAGGATTTCACTTAGAGACCTTGCCTCCTTATCCCACTGGGGGGTGATGCCTGTCTGGGTACCACATCTGTCCCTGATGCTGCTCTGCCCCAAACCCAGCAGGATCTCCAGTCCCCACAGCCTTTGGGGTTTTTTGTTAATAGGAAGGTTTTAATAAAAGAGATGCTTCTGTCTTGGCCTCTAATTGAAGCATTTGGGGATGGATGTAATTTATTTAAATTATAACTTTTGGGGGGCAGAAAGGAAACCCTTTGGTGGGGGCTGCTTGGTCTTCTGGGTATTCCCAATATCCCTGAAGGCCACTTCAAAGAAAAGAAGTGATTGCAAGGCAGAGAATCTCTCTGTGCCAATGCAAAACACAAACCTTCAGACTTCCTTCCGTCTTATATTCACTGTCATGAGTAACTTGGCAAAGTTCAGTCAAGTCTGGAAGTTTTTGGTGTCACCAGATCTGGTTTTTGGGCCCAGAAATCCTGGGGAGTGGGAGAACGTTTCATCCCCAGTGTTATCTCCTGGCGACACAGTGGTTCATAGGTGCCAGACAGGTATTTTGGTGCTTTGGTAAGTACCTGGGAATGATGTCCATAAGCCAGGCAGCAGATTATTCCCTGTACACAACAAAGTGTGGCTTCTGCTTTTCCTCTTCCTTTTCCTCCTGTGAGCTGTTTTGGGGTGCGAGGAAGTTTTCCCTTTTCTATGTCCTGACTCTGTATGCCTGAAGGGCCTTGGTGTGCAATTTGCAGCAACTCTGTTTAATATTAATTAATCCCTCTTATTCCTAATGTGGGACACCATATCTGTGCAGCCCGGAAAGGCTGGCAGCTTCCTGCTCTGCTCTCAACGTAAATGGAAGGTGAATAAGATTAGGAGCTCTGTGTGTGCCATCTAAGAACCTTAACCAGCAATTCCCAGAAAAGGCAGGGAAATAATTCAATATTATTGATGTGATACTGATATGTTGGAGCCAGGCTTGGTCCATGGCTCCCTGCAGCACAAGGAGCTGCCTGGGACACACCAGAGGAAGTCCCTGGTTCCACCCCACCCATTAGGCTCCAAACAGGGCCTCAAGAAACATTAAAGGGACAGATTTGGGAGAGCAGTGGTGATGGGAAGGGCCGGGGTGCTTCACTTTCCTCGCCACGGTCCCCTTCCACTGCTCCTGAGTGTCCTCAGCCAGATGTAGGTGTCCCTAAATGGCACCTGCAAATCCTCACCCCCAAGTCTGGCTGCCACCTTGTGCTGGTAGTGGGGTTGTGGAGGTGATTTGGGGCACCAGTAAAGCTGCCTTTGGTTCCAGTGCTGGAGAATAACAGCGCTCATTTGGCTACTATTTTTATTTTGCTGAAAAAATGGCAGGTTTTGGTTGGCAGAGGGAAACAAGACACCAGTTCAAGGTCAAGCTCCAGCAGCTTTGGCCAAAAAAACCCAGAAAAATAACACCATGCGGGTGATTCAAAACATCCAACCTTGCTGTCCCAGAGGTGGATTTTCTTTCATTTCTTTTCCCAAAGCCAGAGCTAGAAGCCAGCCGCAGTCATGGAGAGAGTATGGCCGGGGGACCCTTCTGCCTGACTCTTACTTCTCTCCATGGCTCCAAATCCACCCTTGCCTCATTTTGCTTCCCCTTTTTCCAGCTCCATCCCCCATTTCCAACATTTTGGTTATTGCTTCCCTCTGCAGTGCAACCCTTGACCTTCCTCTTCCCACCTCCTTCACAAAGATGAGGAGGGTTTGAGGATGCTGTGGGATGGAGCATCCCTCAGGGATGGCTGGAGGGCTGATCCGAGACGGGAATTTAGTGTGATCGCTTCAGTTTACTCACTCAGAGAGGTACAAATATCACCTGTCAAGCATGTAAACTGGGATTCGGAGAAGGGAAAAGGGAATTCAGTTATTTGTCAGGGTATATTCCCCATTGCTCGCAGCAGCATGAGCCGAAAGCTACTCTGGTGAGATGCACCCATCCTGTCCCTGTGTCACCCAAACATCAACCTGCTCCTCAGGAACATGTCTTCACCAGTGCATCCCATTTTGCTGAAGCAGTGGTTTTACTGGTCTGGGAAAGGATTTCTTCATCTCCCCATCCCCTGCCCAGATCCTTCAGCATTCCTGGATGAAACACTGCAACGGAAGAAGGGAGTTTAAGTGGCTGGAAAATGCTTTTAACAAGCCACTTTCCATCCTCACATTGTTTCCAGTAATGAAGTCAGGGTATTACAAAAATCTATTACCATTAAAAGCCACTGAAAAACCTCAGATCCATCCACTGTGATGTTTAATATTCCTGCTGGAGAGCTTACCCTTTTCCGTGGCACCAGGCTCTTATCTGACACCCCCCACCTGTGCCGTGATCCGATCGGGTTTTCTGTTTGGCACGATGGGTATTTGATTGCTAATCTTCAGGATTTTGGTTTCAGAGTTGGAAGCTCTTTGGTTTGGAGCCATTAGATCCCACTGGGGTGCAAAGGACCCACACAAGGAGGGGGCAGGCGGAGAGGTCCAGGTGATGCTGCAGGACTCAAAGATGTGAGTTGGGAGACCCCCCCTCTAAAAAACCTACATTAAATATGGAGGTTTTATTAATAGCAAAATTATCTGCCAGCAGATGAAGTGCAGAGCCCTGGTTCACTCACCAGGGTTCAAGGGCTGTGGAAAAGAGTGGGTGGGAGGCGGGGGCACACTGCACTGCTGAGATGGGCTGGTGGCACCGTGATGGGAAATAGGAGGCTTTTTTTCCCCAAGTTTCTAGTGGTTTTGTAAAGAAGAGGAGAAATCTGCTTTGGGATGCTTAGAAACCAGCCCCCCAGAATACCAGGGAATTCCCCATCCCTGGAAACAGTCCAGGAGACATTGGACAGCGCTCTGAGCAACCCGCTCTAGTTGCGGATGTCCCTGCTCAGTGCAGGGGGGTTGGAATTAGATGACCTTGAAAGGTCCCTTCCAACACAAAACAGTCTATGATTCTATGAAACTACTGCTTCTCCCCCCTCCCCAGATTATGGCCAGATATAAATGTGGAGGAATAAGGAAATTAATAAGGCATAAGAACTAAAGAATAGAGAATAACAAGTAAAGAAAGGAATCAGGAATAAGGAATAAGGAATAAGGAATAAGGAATAAGGAATAAGGAATAAGGACTAGGACAGGGTCCATTCCTGGCCCCAGACGCTGATCCCAGCCCCATGAACTGGCACCACCCTGCTGCTGCAGTCCCCCAACAGAAAAGCATCCTCCTGTATCCCAGTTTTGGAGCTGCTCGTACAGCAGATGCTGAAGGAGCTGCTGCTTGCTTCCCGCCTTGGTAAGTGGGAGTCCAGGATGGAAATTTAAGTGACAAATTACCTAGTTTTTAGTGGGATTAAAAATAGACAGCAGTCTGCTGGGATGGCACTAATGCTGTGGCAGGTCTGGCTTGCAGCCGGGCTGGTAACACCGGCGCCAGCGTGTTTTCCGGAGGGCTCTGAGGAGGCAGCTGGGGAGACAGGGAGCCTCGCGGGCTGGGGTCACCGCAGCGGGACCAGCGTCTATCAGCGGCTGCTGTTAACTGCAGTCGGAGAGGGCCTCGGAGGCTGTCTGCCCAGCTTGGGCTGGGCTGGTGCCAGTCTGGGGGGCTGTGGTCCATAAGGAGGACGGGGGCTGGTGGGGTCCTTTCTGCTCTCACTGGGCTTTGCCCTTTTCTGGGTTTCCCCAGAACTGGCACGTCTGCATGGACCCGGCTCTCAAAACGCAGCCCTGCATTTTGGGGTCCCTCAGCTAATTTTGGAGTCTTTGTGCTCATTTTGGGTTTCCACTGAGTGTTTTGGGGTCTGCCTGCTCAGCCACAGCCCTTGCTGCTGCCGCCGAGGGGTCTCAGAGGCAGATAATTAAGAGCAAGTAGTGCAAGAAGGGTGTAATTCATTAAGATCACTAATGAATGGAGCAGGGGTGGGCAGGTGCTCACACCCCCACAGGCCCAGCTTTTCCCATGGGAATCACCCCACTGGGGACCATCCCTGCCTCCCCCTGCTCTGGAAGGGCAGCCCTGGCACCTCCACAGAGCCTCTGTGGTCTCGCAGCTTCTGGAGCAGAAATAGAATTCTTTCAAGGCTGCAAATGATTTTTTTTTCTTCTATTCTGGGTGAAGAAAATGGATTTTTATTGCAACTCTCTTCAGTGTCACTGGTATGGAGAGATGGGAGCAGACACTGTGCACCACAGACCCTTCCCTGTGCAGCCAAGTAGAATCTTGCTGCCTCCCCTTGCCTGGCCTTTGCATACTCTTATTTTTGTCACCGCTTTGTTCCTTTGGGAGAGTTTTGTGTGTGCCAGGACAATATCTGATGAGATGGAGAGGAAACTTGCGTAGCTGGGGCGTCATGGTATCTGATGGGCCTGCACAGGTCCCCCCTGTGCCCACGGGCAGCCTTCAAAGGATGAGCACAGCTCTCTGGGGAGATGAGATCTGCACTGAGAGGATGCTGTGATGGTAAAACTCAATTGCCCACTTGCAGAGTGATGGGGCAAAACCTTGAAAGCCCTCTGCCAGCGGAAGGACAGAGGAAAGCCTGCAAAGCGGGTTCGCCCCTTGTGCCATATGTGCTCCATGATACTGGGGAACTCAGGCATCATCCCTCAGAGAGGGTGGGGAAGTGTTTTTCTATGGGAGCAAACAGCCTGATTGGTTTGGGGTGTCTCTTGGGGTAGGGGAAACATCAGTCAGGACAGTTTGTAACAAACCCCAGTGATTTGTGGGGTCCTGACTTTCACGAAACCCTAAATCTGTGCTGCTTCCCCACAATTCACCTTCAGACGGGGCTGGGGGTGGGGCTGAGAGGAGTGGGAAGAGAAGCAGGAGAGGGAAAAGCCACAGGGGGACTGGCGGGGGGCTGCAGTGGGATCCCAAGCCATGGGATATGGTGGCAAGGTGCAACCTCCCCTTTACTGCCCTTTCATGGCCTTCTGGAAAAGACCCAAAATGCAAAACCGTTTTGAAGTGTGCACAGTGGCAAGCAGGGGCAAGGCCAAGGGAGGTGACAAAGGACACCCTGCAAGCCAGCGGCAGGGGCTCAGCCTTTTGCCCACCTCTTGCAGAGCTCTCAAAGGCTGTTTGACTTTGCAAAGAGCAATCCCAGGCTGGGGAAATGCAGCCTATGCCCTGGCAGCCCCCAGGGAAATGGGGACCCTCCTCCCCTACTCCTGTTCTCTGGGAGAGGAAGATGAGGCCGAGGAAAGATGTGATCATCCACCAGACCCCTTGAGGAAGTCAAAAAAAAGGCTGCAAGCATCAGATAAAAACATCCCCGTGTCCATCCCTGTTAAGAGGGTTGATGTAAAGGATGCGTCAGATGCCACCAAAGACATTGAGAGCTTTTAATTGAGATGTGACCACCTGTAGCCAAATACTGAATCATCTTTGGCCAGATACCATCAAGGTCAGGAGCATTTTGTTTAAAAAACTGCTGAGCTCTGATAGAATTTCTTGCTAGAAGCCTTAGACACCAGCTTTTGCCACAAAATTGTGATCCTTCCCTTGCCTGCCCCTGAGACATCCCACCACCTATCCCTCTAGAAAGTCTTCTTTCTCTCCTGACCATTCTCTATCCTTCTCTTCCACATCTGGATTTTCTAGGGGCTTTATTTTATTTTAAACAGAGGAGATAAATGATGTTGAAGAAGGCTCTTCTGCTATAATTATTCCAGACTCCAGTAATGCACGTGGTTCAAGTGCTGTTTTCCCTGACACCTCCCAGCCCTGGCTGGTGGCTCCTTTCCGTGGGAGATCAGATTGCCTGAGGTCCTGGAGGCTCTGCACAGGTGATGGAGGATGCAGTCAAAGCACTTTTCATGGGTTTCCCCGCAGGTTTTTGCACCCTGGAGATGCCCAGGTGCAAAATGAGGGGGGGTTCTGTCTGGTTTTGGGCGTGTTTTAGGTAAGCCTCAATTTCTGCTGCCTCCTGGGCTGCTGCTGCCCACTCCCTGACAGCTCGAGCCCATTCTGGACACAATGCCAGTCCTTCTGGTGCAGGCAGCAGGTTGCTGTCGACCCCAGGGAGCAAAGCAAGGAGCTGAACCCAGCCCCTGCTCCTACCTCTGCCTTCCCCACCTTCAAATCGCAGCAGCCCATTCCCAATCAGGATCTGCCTCTTCCATCCCCACCCTGGGGCTGCTGAAGGGGTTAAACCACTTTGCACAAAACCAGATGGGAAAACATTTGCTGCTAAATGAGCTCCTGAAAAATTCATGGTCCTAAATGGTCTTCCAGGGGGTTCTCCCTCCCCATGAGAGACAGGAGCAGCCCAAATCCCATCTGGGAGCTACTAATGGCAGGAAAGAAAGGACTTTGCTGGGCCCCGCTCCAGATGGGATCCAGCACCTTCAGAACACTCCGGCCATTACCAGGGTGGCCATTAGGCAGTGCTGGGGCTGGCCCAGATGAATTAGCAGCTGGTCCATTGTTATCCCACCAGCTGGGCAAGCGCTGGAGACGGAGCTCTGAGCTCTGGGGTAAAAGCTGGGCTCTGGTTTTGCCTCCTGAGGCCAGTGGGTGGCTTTGCTTCACAGGGTGGGCAGGTGCCCAGTCTGCCCCCCGTGGGGCCCCCACAGCCACTCATGAGCCTCTGGGGGAATTAGGGCTGTGTTTGATGGCTCCCTGCTTGCAGTTTGCTGCTTCAGCACTCAGTTGTGAGCCCTCGAGGGACATCTCCCATGGAGGTGTCTGCTGGTGTTGAACCTTGTCCTGTGGGTGGAGGCTCAGAGGGAGGGTGGAGGAAACTCCCCTCCTGCTGCTGGGGTCTGACATTTTGGAGATGCTTGGGTGCTTTTTGGGCTGTAGCAGGGTGCCCAAGCTTGATCTTCATGGTGGTGGGGCCCTGGAGCTGCCCCCGCCTCGTGCCTAGGAGCAAGCTGAGCTGATGCTGAGCCTCGGAAAACAAGACAGGGTGTGGGATGCTCAGCCAGCTTCAGCTCTTATCCCAGCACCTCCCCTCTGCCACCATCATTGTCCCTGACAGCTGCTGTTGTGACAGGTCCAGCGGAGGGGAAGGCGAGGCCCTGCTCGTGCCTGGGCCTCTTGCCACTTGGCTGCTAATGGTCCTGGGCCCAGGCCAAGGGGTGCCGAGGCAGGTGGCTGAGGGTCCTCGCTGTGGGAGATGCAAAGCTGCTGGTACCAGGGTCCCTCCTTTCCAGAGGGTCCTGGGTAGTTCATGGTGGCTGTGGGAGGAGAGGGGA